>MCJB01039253.1:63850-122231 GCA_002018475.1 Nicotiana obtusifolia | reverse complement strand
ATGCCTATACCTTGTTCAAACAAATCTATTTTTATTAACGATATATATATAAATATGTAATCTTCCTTTTTCCTAAAATTTAGATTTATAATGAACTACTTAGTTAGTTGAGTCATTGATGATAAACAATTAGGAAGAAGAATTGTGTCTAATTCACTGGGTAGTGTCCTAGGTGTTAAATAGTAATTTATAGAAGTCCGGTGTCTTAGCCATAGTAATATGTCTAGGATTAATCGAACCACGAATGGGACGGGGGAAGGTTAAATGATAAATATAGGTAGTAATAGTAGTAGTAGATTGTTGACATCGATTTAGTTAGAATTGAGTCAACTAGGGGTAGATCGAGTCGTCTCCCCTGGCCAGGTTGGGAGTTGATGGTGACATGTATAGGTGGAGAGACCGTAGCCGGTGCCACGCTTGTCACAGGATATGTATGTGGGGAGCGGGTGGTACGCCTACCACAGGAAAGGTGTATGCGGGGAGCGGGTGGCACGCCTGCCACGAGATATGATGATTGAGATGAATGATGCTTTATATTGTTTTAATATGTTAAATTTAGTTATTTATTATTCTCATATGTAGGCTTATTTGCTTTATTATTTGCTTACTTTATCCATGTTTAATTGTTAATCGTAGCAGCATGTAGGTATTTGTATATATGTTTGTTTAACAGGTTTATCTGGAGTCCGGTCTAGCCTCGTCACTACCTCGCCGAGGTTAGGCCAGGCACTTACCAGCACATGGGGTCGGTTGTGCTGATACTACACTCTGCACTTTTGTGCAGATACCGGCGCAGCAGGTGTCGGACAGTGAGTAGACAGATTTTCTTGTTTTTGGCGCGACTCTCAGGCGACTCAAGGTAGGACTGCAGACGTTCGCAGCCCTTGACGTCATCTGTCCGTATTTTTGTACCTATTTCCATATAGTTCGGAAATAGTATCCTTTGATATTTCTTTCAAGACACTTATATGTAGTAAATCTTAGACTGTCTGTGAATCCTGTGACACCATTTCTTGGGGTAGTTTGTTAGGACGGATTACGTTTGTATATTAATGTTCTTTGTGTTTAGCTACTTTCTTATGTTGATACTTATGATTTACTAATGGTTTTGGTAAAGAAGGAATGATGTATGTATAAAGATCCTGCGCGGTGAAATTTATTGATCATGATGTTGTAGATGAGAAACTGATAATGGTGAAGTATGTGAAGAAATGATGATATTAAAATACTTTATATGATTGTATACTACTATATATTTATGTTGCGATTTGCTTTAGATAACTGTTGTAACTTAATTAAATAATTAATGAATTAATTATCGGCTGGCCTAGCTCCCATTAGTAGGCGCCATCACGACTCCCGAGTGGAGGGAGATTTGGGGTCGTGACATTTAGTTCATTTGGTTTGTTTTGCCAAAAGTTATCAATTTAAAGGTTTAGAATTCTGATAAGTTTGACTGTAGGTTGACTTCTTGGCTATGGGGTTCGAATTTCTATTTGGGACTTGGAATAGGTCCTCTTTGCAATTTGAAACTTGTTTGCAAAGTTTGGCATCATTCCAAGTTGATTTGATGGAAATCGGACGCGCGGTTGTGTTTTTAGAAGTTCTTGAGTTTCATGTAAATTTCATGTGTTTTGGAGGTCCGATTTGTGGTTTCGGACGTTTTTGATGGTTTGATCATGCGAGCGAGTTCGTACTATGTTTTTAGACTTGTGTTGATGTTTGGTTTGGAGCCCCGAGGGCTCGGGTGAGTTTCAAACGCATTTCGGAGTGTTTGAAGAGTTTTCCTGGTTTTTGCATAGATGCTTTTGGTCTCGCAAATGCGAGCTTTTGTTCGCATTTGCAATCTCACATTTTGCGAGGAGGGGCATCACATTTGGGAGATACACTGAGGCTGATAGGTTCGCATTTGTGAACATTTTGTTCGCATTTGTGATGGGTGTCTGGGTCAGGCTATATCGCATTTGCTATCAAAAAATGCAAAGTCAGGGTCGCATTTGCGATATTCCCTGTGTTTCATCAGGAACCGCATTTGCGAGGTTTTGACTGCATTTGCGAGGGATCACTATTACGAACCGTATGTCGCATTTGCGACATTTGCACCTGAACATAAGGGCTGAAAGTCAGGATTTTAGTCTCATTTCATATCTTTGAACCCTAGACTCGGTATGAGGCGATTTTGAAGATGTATTTCCATCTGCAATCACTGGAAAGTTGATCAATCTCCAACATTTTTACATGATTATATATGAGATTTAACATCAAACTAATGAGAATCAAAGAGGAATTTTGGGAAATTTTGTTTATGTTTTGAGAAATGAAAATTTGGGATTTGAGAGTCGAATTGGACTCAGATTTGAAACAAAACACATATATAGACTCGTGGGCTTATGGGTAGTCAGAATCTACCCGTGGAACCAGGTTTTGACTGTGCGGGCCCGGGGTTGACTTTTGTTGACTTTCGAGGAATTGTGCAAATACCATAGCTTTACTTATTGGAAATGATGTCTCTTGAATTATCTAATGTTATTAAGTCGATTTGGTTAGATTTGAGCCAAGCGGAGATGGATTGTAAAGGAAAAGCTATTTGTAAGCGTTGATTTAAACTAGTTGAGGTAAGTATCTTATCTACTTTGTGTAGAGGAACTACCCCATAGGGATTGGTTTGATTGCATTATTTGAAATACGTGAAAGACATGTACACGAGGTGACGAGTGTGTACATGGCTTTAAATGTGGAATTTGACCAGTTTAGACCCCTAGTCTTCTTATGTACATTTAATTGAAGTTTCCCTATCATGTTATATCCTCCATTGTTAAATTTACCCTTACATGCTTTATTTGAAGTTGTTACTACATGTTTTATCTTTTATAGTAAAATATACTCTTATATGCTTTAATTGAAGTAGTTGCCTCTTTTATTGTCATGTTATCTCTTTCATTGCGGAGTTATTCTTGTTTGAAGTCATTGTTGCATGTTACCTTTTCCAATAGTTGAGTTATCCTTCTTTGAAATCATTAGTACTTGTTATGTCTTTCATTGTTGATCCTATTCTTCCGTTTCATTGTGATTTTATAGTTCTTGTGTTGTTTATTTGTCGTACTCCCCTTTTATTGTTGTTGTTATTGTACTCACTGTTGTTGAGCAGTGGGATACGTGTTGTTGTGATATTGGAACTGTTGTTATAGGAAATGATATGGCATATGGGTACATGTGGTGCGAGTTGTTATATTACGTTGTTATGTTTTTTGCACGTGTGGGATTGTTGAGAGGATTGTCGGGGTGTTTGCACATGAATTGTCCATGCTATTGTTATTATTAATAATTACACATGCAGCGTGACAAGGCGGGCTATATATGTTGGGTTGTGCATGTGGTGAAACAAGGTAGGATAATTATTATGCGCGTATGGCGAAACAAGGAGGGCATTTACTTTATTGTTGCACACGTGGCGAGACAAGGTGGGCTATATCGGGGGTGATTTGTGATGGCTTGAGGA
Organism: Nicotiana obtusifolia; assembly: GCA_002018475.1. Lineage (NCBI taxonomy): Eukaryota > Viridiplantae > Streptophyta > Magnoliopsida > Solanales > Solanaceae > Nicotiana > Nicotiana obtusifolia. The sequence continues at coordinate 118,732 of MCJB01039253.1, read as the reverse complement.
CATAGTTGTTGATGATAATTGTGTGGTGGTATGACCGTCTTGTGTGTATCATGCATATTACAAGTTTCTTTATGTTATTTCCAATGTGCTACTAGGTGTCTCTGATCACCTATATCAGTCCAGAAGTTTAAATCTTGTTGTTTATTGATCCTATACACGTATCCTTGTATACCTGTCTTCTGTATGTGGATTGGACTGTTAGCACGTGAGTTTTCCGTGCGGATATGAGGTATTGTTATTATTGGCACGTGAGTTGTCCATGGAGATCTGAGGCATTAATGGTATTGGTATGCGAGTTGTCCATGCAGCACGTGAGCTGTCCGTGCGGTTGTGATTAGTAATGTGGGCACGAGACGCCAAGTGATTATGATTGGTTATTTGGGACTCATAATTGTGATTATGAGATGTGGTACCTCAGGGTGATTCTTGTGCAAACCTTGTGTAAGAACGATTGATTATTTAGTTGTTACTTGTTCTTCCTCACTTGGTTTCACTAGGACTTTAACTGTGTTTCGATTACTTTTCGGCGTTCGTACTTGTTCACTCCTTGTTACTTGTTCTATATCTGAGCTCCATGTTCAGAGGTGCTACGAGTCATAAGCAAGTTTAGTAGAGTCTTGCGGATCGGTACGGAGACGTCTATACTTATCTTCCAGAGGCTACGGAACTATTAGGAAACTTCACTTCTTTCATTCCTATCGTGCGAGTTTGTTGATTTCGGAGTTAGAGCCTTTGTCATTCTATTCTCTCAAACATGGTGAGGACACGAACTACAGTTCCTGATGATGCTGCCCTTATAACCGGTGTTGTTATAGGCCGCGACAGAGGCAGAGGCAGAGGCGGAGGCCGAGGAGGAGCACGTGCTACAGCTAGAGCACCTGCCAAAGCAGCAGTTAAGGAGCCACCAGTAGTTCCGGTCGGGGGACAGGCATCGGAGGCGCCTGTTGCTACCCCCGGACTTCAGGAGACTTTAGCGCAATTCTTGAGCATGTTTGCTACATTGGCTCAGGCGGGATTGATTCCGGTTGCACCAGCTACTTCACAGATTTGGGAGGAGCTCATACTCCCGCCGCTCGTACTCTAGAGCAGCAGGCTCACATTGGTCAGGTTTTGGGTGTTATGCCAGTATAGCCTGTTATTCTGGTTTAGCCTGAGGTCAGCCCAGGGGCATTAGAGGAGGAGCAGAAGAGGCTAGGTAACTCGTCATGATCCAAAAATCCAACTAGTCATGATGGCACCTAACCTAACCTGCTAGGTTAACTAATAACAATCCAATTCAAATGAGATTTACTGAGAGATATAGTGATAATATACTGAACTTTTATACGAGAAATTCCCAAGGACCGATGGTAAAAATCACAAGCCTCTAAGATATAAAGTTTACAAAGCTGGTATGAAATAAATACATCATCTGTTTGAAATATACATGAATAGATTAATAACTCTAAAGCTATCGAGAACAAGTGGCACTTATGACCGGAATGCAAGTTCGTCTTTAATGTCAACTCCCGCCATACACAACATCATCAGCATCCAAAATCTGCACCCAAGGTGCAGAAGTGTAGTATGAGTACAATCGACCCCATGTACTCGACAAGTAACAAACCTAACCGTAGGTTGAAAGTAGTGACGAGCTTGGACAAAGGTCAGAGTCCAACACCAACAGCCAGGAATAACTAATAACAATATAACAAAAGCGGTACAGGTAATAACTCAAAGATATAATGCTCAGCTCGTTCACAGTTTCGGAAAATAGGAATGCTTTTCAAGTATAATAGTGAAAACCCAAATCTTTTACTGAAATCACAAAAATATGAGTAAATCTGAAAAACTGTGATTTTTTCCAAAAACTTTCAACAACGGGTAAGATGTTTCATTTTTAGATGGCAGCAGGAAGTACATCTCTATGCCTATATGTAAATGTGTATATGAAGTCATGAATGACGCAATACCGTATAGCATGAGAAAAATGCATCTATATGCATGTATGTCAAGAGTCCATGTCAAATACATTTGTAACGCAGTCATAAAACCATATGCATACTCTCATAATATCAATTTGCTCAGTCGTCACAGTCACTCAGTCTTCACAATCACTCAGTCCTCACAGTCACCCGGCACTCGCATTCAGTAGGTACCTGCACTCACTACTGGTAAGTCAGACTCCAGGGGGGCAGATCCTACCCAAGCACTAATATAAGCCAATCATGGCATGAATCAATAAAGCCTATTGCGGCGTACAGCCCGATCTCATAAACATCCTCACAATCTGATGAGCGCAAAACACCACTTTAATTATGCTCGCTAGTCAAAGTTAGTATAGTATAATATTGTATCCACAGGGATTCGAGTTAAACAGTATTATCATAGTTTTTAGCTAGATTGCTATCCAAGATGATCAACAATCTAGATTTATGTGATTAAAACTACAATTAACTAAGAATCTAAAGCTATTGACTAATGACAATCGCAACAAAGGTATGCAAGGAAGTTATCAGTGGGAGAAAGTAGAAGTTGATTGGATAGGTGAAAGATAATTGTTCGAGATCTAACTCTAGATAACTCACTTCTAATGTTTAAGTGAGTCTCTTGAATTCACTCAAGTATTAGTTCAAACGTTTAGTAGAAACTCCTCTCTCGATTAAGTCTCAACATCACGAGTTGAACCAATTTAAGCACGTGAAGATATGCAAGAATGCATAATGGATTGGTATTTAGGAGAACCTCTCCCAATTATCCTCCTAACTAGGTTTAATCAACTATTCAACTAGCCTCTTTTGATTACTAAGAAGAATTAATGAACTCAACCAATAAGATAATGCAAAGATATCACAAGTTATGTCACTCTCGATTACATGAACATGTGAATATAGATGCAACAATTAAATCATCCAAAACGATTCAATACATAAAAACTAGAGTTATAATCCCCAAATAAATATCTATACACCAAATTCATCAAACCCTATAGAGAAGTACTCCATAGATATGAAGCAATTCATCACAAATATGTTTAAATTAAAGGAAAACATAAAACGATCCAAACTCGTGTCTTGAGTGAGGATTGAATGATGAACTCCTTGTGCTTTTGATGCTCCAACTCCTCCATAGCCTCCTTAGGTCTTAGGTGTGTCAAAAATCCCAAAAATAACATTTTTCCATGTATTTATACCAAGTAGGGTCGGGCCTAGATGAAAACACCATTTCCTATGCGAAATAGGACAATTGCTCTGTAAAATTTGTACAGGCGCGCCGCATGGGGGCGACGCGCCATGCGGGGGGCAGTGGGAATCTTCAGAGAGTTGACATCTATCAGGAAGCAGGAAAATGCAATAGCGCGGAACTCCACGCACCGCCCCACACGCCACGGTTGTGGGGTTTTCTCAGAGTATGGAATTTTCCTCGCTTTTTGATATCCAGACATGGGTTTTGACCCCCCAAAAGCGATCCTGGCTTAATCCCTTAGGCTTTTACTCAGACTTTAAAGCTCCAACTAGCTCGAATTCATTCCATAACATCTACATAGCTCGGAATCACTCCTACTAGGCATAAAACACACAATTAATGCAAAACACTATCAATTAAAGCTCAACACAAATAAAGTGCTAGAGTGTAATAAGCGACTAAAACACCAGATTATAGCCTACCATCAACACCCCACACTTAAATCATTGCTTGTCCTCGAGCAATCAAACTACAGTTCATACAGAGACGACCTTTTTAAACAACTCTAATAACTCATCACACCAAGAATAATTAAAACAGATTAAGCACGATACCATAACATCCTCTCCTCAAGATTTAACTCAAAAGCACCACGCATTATTGGTAACCCGCTCATTTACTCTAACACAGAGGTCAAGAATTACCCTTCCTACATGAATCAAGTCCCCTCACACAACAATAAAGAGTAGTTCCACACACAATAAAATTTGAGAACAATTAGGAACTCACAATAGAAAGAATTCACTCACTCTCAAAAGTAACATTCATATGCCACAAAAGACGTATCATAGGCTTGCCCATAGTGTACTACTCAACTAATTGAGCTTATTCAGTCAAGGATCAAATAGGACTTTAAATGGTTGTACTGTAGGCTTCGGGATGGATATGATACATTTAGATATAAGAGTGACTACACCTCCCTAAGCACTTTAATACATATATTTCATTGTTCAAAACCCTACACTTATGTCAAACCATAACTCCACATTCACATCAATATACGTTCACTCCCTAATTCTTTAAGCACAATTACATCAAGAGTCACCACTATCAAAGAACATTTTTCACAATCATAAACTTATTTTTTCTTTTATTTTTCAATTCAAGTGACTCTTATTTTTCTTCAATACAGTGCGGCTTTCTCCGTAGTTCAATAGTTCCACTCAAAAGCCAAACCAACCACCATACACTTCAACTTTTACAAAGTTCATAACAAATTCAAGTGCTCATGAGAGGTAAATGGTTCAAATAGATGGTCAATTCAAACAAATGGGTAAGCTTGTAATGTGGTTGCCAAAGAAACAGGATTACAGGCTCAATGGGGTTAACTACGATCCATAACAATTAGGTGGGTAGAAGCATATAACTGGCTCAACAAAGAAATGTCTATATCACTTCCAAGACTAAATACAACTACTATTTCGCTTTGCAAACACACGGGGCAAGTTTTAGACATAAAATGCAATGCAAATAATAACACAAAACCTCACACACACATGGCACATAACTCACTCAGGATCGGATTCATCAAGACACTCTCGTCAAAGCAGTTAAGCAAAATTAAGATCACACAGTTTAAGTACTTATGTAAGAGTCAAAAACTGAGCCTAAGCGTCACAACTAAAGCACTCACTATTCTCAAGGCATAATAAAGTTAAGAGATGTTTCCTTCAATTCAAACCACAGCACAAGGCTTCCTACTTCTAAAAATAAAAACTAACTACAGCCGGTTCAAACAAAACCCTTAGAAAAGAATTGCGGCACGAAGAAAAACCAAGGGGGAATTATTACACTATCTAACACAAAGAAAATCTTTTTTTCATTTTCCTTTCGACTTTACTCCCTCAAGAAACCCGTCGAATGATATCAATTTTTAGGGTTTTTTCAAAAATAATTTCTATCTGTAACTACTACAACAAACAAAAGAAAACTAAAACTAATATACATACATACAAATATCCCCCACCTCACACTTTAAGTTGTGGCATGTCCCCATGACACACAATTAAAAAGCATAAGGTAAAGAAAACTTCCCTGAATTTTCTTCTTTTCCGAGAACTTATGAACTCCACCCCTAATTCTGAATTCATTCCTCGTTTTCGCTCCTTAGGATTCTATATGGAGCTCATTATGCCCAATTCTTCTGAGTTACCCGCAACACCCGCTCTTTTCTTTCTTTCTTGTCCTCATCTTGAGCACTGAATTGCTCATTCATGGTGATCCTTGACTTGTTTCTGCATTCTTTCACATGATCAATCCATACATATTTCTGTAAATCCCCAAAAACAAAATCCACATGATCATATGAATATTTCTGTGGTATGTCCAAGACATTTGTTCCATATTCTCTTCTACTGAAGATTGTTAATGTGGAAAGGTGGATGGGGGTTTGAACTCTCCTTGCATTGCTTCACACTCAACCACGACCTTATTTTCAATCATCTCAGTTGAATCAGAATCCTCTTGCAGAGTGAAAAACTCTCTTTGTAGATGTTCATCCTCTCGGGTAGGCTCATTCTCACAGGGTATCTCCTTCATATATTCACCATTACAATGCAATGAGCTTTCTGAAAGTATACTTACTAATTGACTCACTTGCGTTGTTAGGTTCTTAATGGCTTCATCATTTTGTATAAACCTTTCTCAACTCTATTCATGAACCTATGAATAAGCGCTTCTAGACTACAATTATCCTCTTGAGGTGGTTATCTCACTTTGCTTTCATTCCAGTCATAATAAGGCTATTCATCCCAATCAAAGCCAGATGTGTGCCCATATGAATCCTCATACCTATACGAACTAGAAACAGATTAAGACTGCTCAAAATACGAACCATAGGAAGAACACATACCTGCTTGACAGTCAACGCATAGATGATTTCCACCGCATTTAAAACACATAGCAGATTTATGATAATGTTTAGCTGTTAACTCTTCAACCGTTTTCATAGGCTGGTTATGCTCCATCTTCACAGCATTTAGAGTTTAATATCAGAATATTTTCTTCAAGCTTTCTCCCTAGCACTTATCGGGTACTACAAAAGAAATCTTGAAGACAAGTTAACTAAAAAAGATAAAAAGAAAAAAAAATTAATTCCGGAATTAGCACCAAAAATTATTTTAAACACTATTAATTACCAATCCCTGGCAACGGTGCCAAAATTTGACGAGCGCAAAACACCACTTTAATTATGCTCGCTAGTCAAAGATAGTATAGTATAATATCATATCCCAGGGATTAGAGTTAAACAGTATTATCGTAGTTTGTAGCCAGATTGCTATCCAAGATGATCAATAACTTAGATTTATGTGACTAAAACTATAATTAACTAAGAATCTAAAGCTATTGACTAATGACAATCGCAACCAAGGTAAGCAAGGAAGTTATCAGTGGGAGAAAGTAGGGGTTGATTGGATAAGTGAAAGATAATTATTTGGGATCTAACTCTAGATAATTCACTTCTAATATTTAAGCGAGTCTCTCGAATTCACTCAAGTATTAGTTCAAACGTTTAGTAGAAACTCCTCTCTCGATTAAGTCTCAACCTCACGAGTTGAATCAATTTAAGCACGTGAAGATATGCAAGAATGCATAATGGATTGGTATTTAGGAGAACCTCTCTCGATTATCCTCCTAACTAGGTTTAATCAACAATTCAACTAGCCTCTTTCGATTATTAAGAAGAATTAATGAACTCAACCAACAAGATAATGCAAAGATATCACAAGTTATGCCACTCTCAATTACATGAACATGTGAATATAGATGCAATAATTAAATCATCCAAAATGATTCAATACATAAAAACTAGACTTATAATCCACAAACAAATATCAATACACCAAATCCATCAAACTCTACAGAGAACTACTCCATAGATATGGAGAAATTCATCACAAATATGTTTAAAGTAAAGGAAAACATAAAACGATCCAAACTCGTGTCTTGAGTGAGGATTGAATGATGAACTCCTTATTCTTTTGCTTTTCCAACTCCTCCATAGCCTCCTTAGGTCTTAGGTGTGTCAAAAATCCCAAAAATAATATTTTTCCATGTATTTATATCAAGTAGGGTCGGGCCAGACGAAAACGCCATTTCCTACGCGAAATAGGACAATTGCTCTATAAAATTTGTACCGCTTGGGGCGACGCGCGATGCGGGGCATAGTGGGAATCTTCAGAGAGTTGACATCTATCAGGAAGCAGGAAAATGCACTAGCGCGGCACCCCACGCGCCGCCCCACACGCCACGGCTGTGAGGTTTTCTCAGAGTATGGAATCTTCCTCACTTTTTGATATTCATACGTGGTTTTCAACCCCCAAACGCATCCCGACGAATCCCTTGGGCTTTTACTCGGACTTCAAAGCTCCAACTAGCTCGAATTCATTCCATGACATCTACACAGCTCAGAATCACTCCTACAAGGCATAAAACACACAATTAATGCAAAACACTATCAATTAAAGCTCAACACAAATAAAGTGTTAGAGTGTAATAAGCTACTAAAACACTAGATTATAGCCTACCATCACAATCAGGCCGTCGTCTTTACCCAGTCATCAATCTTTCCAGTCTCTCGGCCTCTCAAATCTCATGCTAATCAGCCCAAAATATGATAATATTATGTAAGACAAATGATAACAGAGACTGAGATATGATATGCAATGAATATTTATGACTAAGAATGTCATTGCAATTTAAGCAAATAATTCAACAGCAGAAATAACCTCAGTAGGTCCCAATAGGATAAGCATATAGCCTAATCAGGTTTTCTAACATGGATCACAGCTCAGTTACTCTAGCATGTAGAAATTTCATAGATAGAAACAGGGTTTGGTCACTACACAGTACCACATAATTAATCGAGTCAAATTCACATGATGCACACCCACACGCCCGTCACCTAGCATGTGCATCACCTCAACACCAAGCACATAACATGTATATTCAAGGGTTCATGCCCTCAGCACCAAGTTTAGAAGTGTTATGTACCTCGAACAAGCCAAATCCAATACAAACAATACTCCAAAAATGCCATCCCGCGCGTACCGACCTCTGAACAGCTCGAAACTAGCCAAAAGTAACTCAAATACATCAAATAATGCTAAAGAAAACAATTCCAAACGATAAAGGTCGAATCTTTAATCAAAACCTAGATGTCAACCAAAACGTCAAGCTCGGGCCCGCACCTCGGAACCCGATGAAACTCACAAAATCCGATAACCCATTCAACTACGAGTCCAACCATACTAGTTTCACTCATATCCGACTCCGAATCGATGTTTAAGACTCGAAAATTCTTTTTTATGAAATTATAGGCAAAATCCCATAATTTCTCTTAAAGATTCATAATCCAATTACCAAAAATGAAGATAGATTCGTGAAATATAATCACAACCGAGTTAAGAATACCTACCCCAATTCGTGTGGTGAAATTCCTCTCCAAAGTCGCCCAAAATCGAGCTCCAAGTCTCAAAAATGTGAATAAAACGACCAACCCTCGAAATTATAGTTTTTTCCTAGCATTGTTTGCATCTCCGATCAATTGAGCCGCTTCTGCAGCATCGCTTTTGCGACCAAAATACCCCTTCTGTGGAGAAGAACTAGAAACTTGCCCATCGCACCTGCGGAAAACATTCTGCTTCTGTGCAACCCCAGGTGCAAACCAAAAGGACGCTTCTGCACTGGCCTTCGCTTTTGCACCCACACGCACCGCATCTGCACCTTTGTAGATGCGAAGAGAAACCGCGTTTGCGGACTCCTACCCCCAGCACACTCTCCGCTTCTACGATGCTAATGGCAAACCAGCCTTCAATGCTAGCTCCCACCATACACAGCAACATCAGCATCCAAAAATCTGCACGCAAGGTGTAGAAGTATAGTATGAGTACAACCGACCCCATGTACTCAATAAGTAACAAACTTAACCGTAGGTTGAAAGTAGTGACGAGCATGGACAAAGGTCAGAGTCCAACACCAACAGCCAAGAACAACTAATAACAATATAACTAAGGTAGTACAGGTAATAACTCAAAACATATAATGCTCAGCTCGTTCACAGTTCCGCAAAATAGGCATGCTTTTCAAGTATAACTGTGAAAACCCAAATCTTTTACTGAAATCACAAAAGTATGAGTAAATCTTAAAAACTATGATTTTTCCCAAAAACCTTCAACAACGGGTAAGATGTTTCATTTTTAGATGGCATGAAGAAAGTACATCTCTATGCCTACATGTCAATGTGTATGTGAAGTCATGAATGACGGAATGCCGTACAGCATGAGGAAAATGCATCTCTATGCCTGTATGTCAAGTGTCCATGTCAAATGCATTGCGACACAGTTATAAAACCATATGCATACTCTCAGAGTATCAATTCTCTCAGTCCTCACAGTCACTCAATCTTCACAGTCACTTAGTTCTCACAGTCACTCGGCACTCGCACTCAGTAGGTACATGCGCTCACTGCTAGTAAGTCAGATTCTAGAGGGGCGGATCCTGCCCTAACGCTAATATAAGCCAATCATGGCTTGAATCAATAAAGCCTACTACGGCATGCAGCCTGATCCCATAAACATCCTCACAATCAGGCCCTCGGCCTCACTCAGTCATCATCTCTCCAGTCTCTCGACCTCACAAATCTCATGCCAATCAGCCAAACAATGGTAATATGATGTGAGACAAATGATAACAGAGATTGAGATATGATATGCAATGAATGAGTATGACTGAGTATGTAATTGCAATTTAGGCAACTAACTCAACAGCAGAAATGACCTCAGTGGGTCCCAACAGGATAAGCATATAGCCTAATCATGGTTACTAACATGGATCACAACTCAGTTACTCTAGCATGTAGAAATTTCATAGATAGAAACAAGATTGGGTCACTACACAGTACCACATAATCAATCAAGTCATAATTCACACGGTGCACGCCCACACGCTCGTCACCTAGCATGCGCGTCACCTGCACACCAAACACATAACACGTATATTCAGGGGTTCATACCCTCAGCACCAAGCTTAGAAGTGTTACTTATCTCGGACAAGCTGAATCCAATATCGGGCAATCCAAACAATACTCAAGAAATGCCATCTCGCGCGTACCGACCTCCGAACGGCTCAAAATTAGCCAAAAGTAACTCAAATATATCAAATAATGCCTAAGGAAACAATTTCAAATGATAAAGGTCGAATCTTTAATCAAAATCCCGACACAAAAAAGTTAAGCTTGGGCCCGCACCTCGGAACCCGATGAAACTCATAAAATTCGACAACCTATTTAATTACAAGTCCAAACATACTAGTTTCACTCAAATCCAACTCTAAATCGATGTTTAAAACTCGATAATTCATTTTTATGAAATTATAGACAAAATCCCCCAATTTCACTTAATAATTCATAATCTAATTACCAAAAATGAAGATAGATTCGCAAAATATAATCACAACCGAGTTAAGAATGCCTATCTCAATTCGTGTGGTGAAATTTCCCTCCAAAGTCGCCCAAATCCGAGCTCCAAGTCTCAAAAATGTGAATAAAATGACCAACCCTCAAAATTATAGCTTCTGCCCAGCATCGTTCGCATTTGCGATCAAACGAGCTGCTTCTACGGCATCACTTTTGCGACCAAAATGCTGCTTCTGCGGAGAAGAACTGGAAACTCGCCAGTTGCACCTGCGAAAAAAGCTTCACTTCTGCGCAACCACAGGTACAAACCAAAAGCACGCTTTCGCGCTGGCCTTCGCTTCTGTGCCCACACGCACCACAAGAAAACTTCGCATTTGCGGACTCCTGCCCCCAGCACACTCTACACTTCTGCGATACCATTGCCGCTTTGTGTCTTTGACCTGTGCCCAAAGCTCCGCAGGTGCAGCCACACCAGAACCCCTGCCAAACCAGCCTTTGCCAAAATAGTCCAAAATAATCCGAACCTCGTCCGAAACTCATCCGAGCCACTCGGGACCCCGTCCGAATATACCAAAAAGTCCCATAACATAACATGGACCTACTCGAGGCCTCAAATCACACATAACAACATCGAAACGACGAATCATACCTCAATTCAAACTTAAATGAACTTTGAACTTTCAACTTCCAAGACTTGTGCTGAAACATATCAATTCAACTCGGAATCAGCTCAAATTTTGCACACAAATTCCAAATGACATAACGAAGCCATTTTGATTCCCGTAACCACAATCCAAATCTGGTATCATCAAAGTTAACTCCTGGTCAAACTTATGAACATTCCAAACCTTCAAATATGCAGCTTTCGCCAATTAGTGCTAAAACCTTCTAGAAATATCCAAATAAAATTCTAGGCATATGCCCAAGTCTAAAATCATCATCCGGACCTGACGGAACCATAAAAACTCTGAACTGAGGTCAAATATTAAAAAGTCAATCTTGGTCAATTCTTCCATCTTAAATCTTCAAACATGGAATTCATTCTTCCAAACTAATTCCAAAACACATGAAAACCAAAACCGACGATACACACAAGTCATAATAACATCATACAAAGCTAATCAAAGACTCAAAATAACTGAATGGAATGCTAATGCTCAAAATGACCGGCCGGGTCGTTACATTCAAGAAGTATGATCCATCTACTTTCAGTGGCATAGCTACCGAAGATGCGCGGGGTTTTCTAGGGAAGTATCACCATAATCTCTGCATCATAGGTATTGTGGAGGTGAGCAGAGTTGCCTTCACTATATTTCAGCTATCAGGAGCATATTAGTGGTAGCAGGCTTATGAGGAGTGCAGTCCAGCCGATGCAGCACCACTCAGTTGGACTCAGTTTTCAGAGATGTTTTGAGGGAGTTTGTTCCCCAAACCTTCAAGGATGCGTGGCACATAGAGTTCAAATAACTGCGCCAGGACACTATGACAGTGTCGGAGTACACCATCAAGTTCAGCGAGTTGTCCCGACATGCACCTACCTTGGTTCCTACAGTCAGAGAGCGAGTTCACAGATTTATCGAGGGGCTCAGTTATGGTCTTAGATTCAGCATGGCTCGAGAATTAGAGACAGATACTCTATTTCAGCAGGTTGTACAGATTGGTCGAAGGTTGGAGGATATGCGGGACGGAGAGAGGGAGGACAGGGAGGCTAAAAGGCCTCGTGGACCGGGAGGATCTATTGATCCCTATTTTAGAGGTAGGGTGCGTCATGGTAATGGTTTTGTGGGTCATCCCAGTTCAATTTTCACTTCAGGCTTCACGTGATACTTCAGATATCCATAGGTCCCAGAGCACCCGTACTGGATAGCATCCATAGCCACGTCAGCGGAGAGGTTGATTTGAGTGTGGGGATACCAGGCACATGATGAGAGATTTTCCCAGACTTCGGATAAGTGTACCACAGTAGAGTATTCAGGCTATGGGTTCCGCTCCAGTTGCTACTACACCTGCAACGCCAGCTAGGGGTGGAGCTCAGGCGAGTAGAGGTCGTCCTAGAGGGAGAGGCCAGGCCTATTGTTATGCTTTTCCTGGTTGGGTTGAGGCTGATGCACCAGATTATGTCATTACATGTATGGTTTCGGTTATAGAGATGCATTAGTATTATTTTGATCCGGTCCCATTGATTGGTAAGATTCATCCTACCTTACTTCATATGTGGTTATGTTTCATGATTCTTGTACTATGTTCATGTGTTGACGCCAGCTAGGGAATTCTATTATGATGGCCCGTGTCTATCATTCTGATGTGGTTGCTATTGAGGGTCATGATGCTTCTGTGGGCTTTCTGTTAGCTAATACGGTAGGTTTTGATGTGATTCCTGAGTGGTTTGGCCACGACTTGTGATTTAGGGTGTTCTACAAGTATAGGAAGCCCGTTATGTGTGGTGGTTTTGTTTCTATAGGATTGAGTTAGTAGAGTGTTTTAGACGTTGAGATGTTTATAATACTTATGATTCCGAATAGAGGATGGGGACCTGGTGTTCTTTGTGGAGGGGTGTGTTTGTACAGAGAATATGCGCCTAAGGTTAGGTTAGGGTAAGATTCATTATGGTTGTTACGTGTGTCCTGCTTCTTCCCCATGGATTGGATCTGTAGTATGGTTTCGATGAGGAGTCGTACATGTTGGACTTGTTTGATAGTTCTCTCATATGTTTCTCTTTCCATGTTCAACTGTATTTGTGTTGTGCTTGCTAGGTTTGACTGCGATGTATGTGCCCAAGTGGCGTATTGGTGTGGCTTGTTGTCGGGTGAGTAGTTATGAGTTTCACATGTTTCTTGCAGCATTGTCGGTGTTATGAAGGTTTGGAACAAGGTTCTAGTTGATATGAGACTATTTACCAGTACCGGGTTTGGTAATAGGAAGCTATTGTGGTTAGAGTTATTGCTATGGGCATATGGCTAATATGTCACTTTGTGTGATTATACCTTGTAGATGTATGCATGAGCTGTTATAGCTAGTTGAGGATTTTACAGTGTATTTATATGAGAATCGGGTCCTTGATGGGTGTTGAGATTTGTCTCTAAGGCTTATCGGCATGACTAAAGGAATAATCTTCGGTTGTGATGATCTTGTCCGGTTTATGTGGATTGGGGTGATGTAGGATCACTTGTGGGCATGTATATGGTGAGTTTATACTGTGATTTGATGTCTTGGGAAAGAATCATGGCATGTTCCAGGACGAACAATTGTTTAAGTGGGGAGAATGTAACGACCTGACTGATCGTTTTGAGCTTTAGCATTTCGTTCAGTGGTTCGAGGTCTTAGGTAGCTCCATATTATATATTATAACTTGAGTATATGGTCGGATTTGATTTTTTAGATGTTTCGGGATTTATTTGGATGATTGATTCTCATTCTAGAAGCTTAAGTTGAAGATGTTCACCGAAGTTTGACTTTTGTAAAAATGACCTCGGAATAGTGTTTTGATGACTCCGGTAGGTTTATATCGTGATTTTAGACTTGAACCCATGTCCAGAAATGAATTCGGAGGTCCCTAGGTTGATGTGGTTTGTTTTGCCGAAAGGTAGAACTTGAAAGGTTTAGAATTTTGATAAGTTTGACCGTTGGTTGACTTCTTGGTTATCGGGTAAAAATTTTTATTTTGGCACTTGGAATAGGTCCTTTTTGCAATTTGAAACTTGTTTGCAAAGTTTGGCGTCATTCCGAGTTGATTTGATGGGAATTGGACACACGGTTGTGTTTTTAAGACATAGACATTTGTACTATGTCTTAACGCTTGTGTTGATGTTTGGTTTAGAGCCCCGAGGGCTCGAGTGAGTTTCGGACGCGTTTCAGAGTGTTTGAAGAGTTTTCGCTTTTCTGGTTTTTGCACAGATGATTTAGGTCCCGCAAATGCGAGCTTTTGTTCGCATTTGTAATCTCGCATTTTGTGAGGAGTGGCATCACATTTGCGAGATATACTGAAGCTGATAGGTTCGCATTTGCAAACACTTTGTTCGCATTTGTGATGGGCGTCTGGGCTAGGCTATATCGCATTTGCGAAAAAAAGGTCGCTTTTGCGTAGGGCCTAACTTCGCAAATGTCGCCTTTACGATATTCCATGGGTTTCATCAGGAGCCGCATTTGCGAGGTTTTGTCCGCATTTGCAAAGGTTCGCAATTGTGAACCCTATATCACATTTGCGACATCCGTACCAGAACATAAGGGCTGGAAGTCGGGATTTTAGTCTCATTTTCACATCTTTGAACCCTAGACTTGGTAGGAGGCGATTTTGAAGAGGGACTTTCGTCTACAATTATTGGGTAAGTGATTTTGATAAATTTCCAACTATTTTACATGATTATATATGAGGTTTAACATCAAACTTATGAGTATCAAAGCGGAATTTTAGGAAATTTTATCTATGTTTTGAGAAATAAAAATTTGGGATTTGAGAGTCGAATTGGACTCGAATTTTGAAACAAAATACATATATATACTCGTGGGGTTATGGGTAGTCGTAGTCTACCTTTGGACCCGGGTTTTGACCGAGGGGGCTCGGGGTTGACTTGACTTTTGAGGAATTGTGCAAAGATCATAGCGTCACTTATTGGAATTAATTTCCCTTGCTTATTTGATGTTATTAAGTCGATTTTGGTTAGCTTTGAGCCGAGCGGAGGTGGATTGTAAAGCAAACCTTATTTGTGAGTGTTAATTTGGCCCCTAGTTTAGGTAGTTATCTTGCCTAACTCTGTGTGGGGGAACTACCCCGTAGGGATTGGTCTGATTGCATTATTTGAAATACATGGAAGACGTGACACGAGATGACGAGTGTGTACACGGCCTTATATGTGGAATTTGACTAGTTTAGACCCTTGAGCTTCGTATGTACATTTAATTGAAGTTGCCCTATCTTGTTATATCCTCCACTATTAAATTTATCCTTACATTCTTTATTTGAAGTTGTTAGAAAATGTTCTATCTTTTATCGTCAAATATACTCTTATATGCTTTAATTGAAGTAGTCCCCTCTTTTATTGCCATGTTATCTCTTTCTTTTTTGAGTTATTCTTTTTTGAAGTCATTGTTGCATGTTACCTTTTCAAATCGTTGAGTTATCCTTATTTGAAGTCATTAGCACTTGTTATGTCTTTTTATTGTTGAGCTTATTCTTCTGTTTCGTTATGTTGTTGTAATTCTTGTGTTGATTTAATTGTTGTACTCTCGTGTCATTGTTGTTGTTGGTGTACTTATTGTTGTTGATCTGTGGGATACGTGTGGTTTTTGTAAGGCCCCGCAAAATTTCACCTAGAACCCGAGGTTTTGTGGTGCCGAGATAAGCTAATGTGTTTCAGGTACGGACTTTTGGGGTTGCTTAGTGCGTGGAGGTGTTGAAGGAAAAAGTTTGCAGAACATGGCTGTTCTGCGGTCCACTATGTAACCGCAGTTTGGGGGCCGCAGATTGGCCGCGGAATGAAGAAAAAAGATTTGCCAATTTTAAGGATCATTATGCGGCCCATTATGCGGCCGCAGAACCGTTATGCGGGCCACAAATCCCATCGCAAATCTCGCATGAGAAATTTTAGAAGGAGGTTATGCGGTCCATTATGCGACCGCAAAATTGGTCTGCGGACCGCAGATCTATCGCAGAGTGAAGCAGAAACACCCAGTTCTGAAAGGCCATCATGCGGTCCATTTTGCGGACCGCAGAAGTGTTATGCGGTCCCATATACGACCGCAGATCTGCTTCGGGGCTTCATTTTTCTAATTTTATAACCCGACCCACATTTTGTTTATCTAGCCTGAGGGTTCATTTTTGGGGGGATTACCTGACATTTTAGAGAGAGGAGAGAGTTATTCTAGAGAGAAGAGAGGACTATAGATTTCACTATTCTACTTTGATCAAACCTGAAATTCCATCGAAAGGAACTTGCTAAGGCTTCACAAAAATAAGAATTTCTTCCCCTAATTCTTCAATTTCGGGTTTGGGTTGATTATGGGTGAGGAGGGTAAATTTATCACATGCATGAGCTAATAGAGACTGTGGGAAAGTTGTTGAACTATCTTAGGTGATTTTGTTCTTGAATTAGTTGAGGGAAGGTTGGGTCATCAGTGTAGCAGCTCTTTCCATACGAATTCCTCTAATCATGCTTGTAATTCTCCCCTCTTTTATATATTAACATCGTTAGAAGTGTCGGGACGTTATTGTTACACCAAGGAAAGCACCTTCGAGGTATGAAGGCTAAACTCTTCTTATGGTATCGGAATTCTCGAATCCCTTACAAAACTCCATCATGTGTAGTCGAACTTGAAACACTGCTGAGGTAGGATGATCAAGCTAGTAAATTGATTCCCAAATTGCATAACATCTCCGAACCCTCATGTGTTAAAGATTTATATTGTGACTTAATTATGTTATACCCCTTTTGGGAAGAAAACCTTGTATGAAATCTATATGATCAAAACACTTATTTCTTATATGATGAAATCTTATGAACTCATATTTTTGTTCAGGCAAAAGGTACCAAAGGGATTGATTTGAAAGGAAATCTTTTGTACAAACAGTTATCGCTTTGAGAATCCAAATTGTGGTTATACCTCCACCCGGATACATTGGGGTGAGGCGACATGACTGCTTTGTGTAGAATTGTGGTATTGTGGTTATACCTCCACCCGCATACATTGGGTGGAGGTGTAACCAATGTTATTGGAAATTTTTAATAAATTTGTTTTGACTTTAACGGCTATCTAAGCCCTATTATTGTTACCATGATCATCATATTCATGTTGTATTTCCAAGTCCTTGAATAGATGTTTTGGTTTTTATACTAGTACTATTCGACATGTACTAACGTCCCTTTTTCCGGGGGTGCTGCATCTTTAATGGATGCATGTGGTTCCACTATGGGAGGCATTGACAAGTGATAGCGATACACTCTCTTTCCAGCTGACTTGGTGAGCCCCACTTCATTTCGGGGTCGTGCATCTTTTGTTCCGTGTGTATTATATTTTGAGATATAGCTGGAGCCTTATTGACAACATGATAATTGTACTCTTATGTATCTGTTAGAGGCTCCGTAGACATAGGGTGGGTAGTGTATTGGTGTTGGGAAAGTCAAGCTAGTAATGTTATATGTGTATCACATGTTCCACTTCAAACTATGAAAGTGTTTGTATTTTGAGACTTAAAAATGGAGTAACTAATAGTAATGGAGTTGGGGTTATTTATGAAATCATCTCAGCGTTTAATTAATAGATATATCTCCTTTTTATTCATGGATTAGTTGGGTAGAAGGAAATTAGGCTTGCTTGGCCGGGTTATCTCGGTTGAGCGTCGGTCGCGCTCCCCGAGGTCGGGGCATGACAAACTTAGTATCAGAGCATAAGGTTTTAAAGTGTCTTAGGATGTCTCGGAGCTGTGTCTAGTAGAGTTTTCTTATCGGTATGTTGTCGACCACATCTATAATTGGGAAGCTACTTGGACATTTAGGAATAATACCCTTCTTTGATGTTCTCGATCGTGCGATAAAGCTGATTGTAAGATTGTTCCTTCTTTAACTCGTACATTGCTCTAACTTTCAGTACATGTCGCCTAGGAAGAAGGAAAGAACTGGCCAAGGAGCCAATGTCACCCCAGGAGTGGCAGTTGATTCTATATTTGATGATGCGGGCGAGCGCCCGAGGGGTGAGGATATTCCCCCAATTACTACACCGCCTGAATCTACTATTCCTACTCAGACTGCACCGTTCCCACACCTACTGAGGGTGCAACGATCCCTCCAACTGACCTCCAGCCCTAGATTCTAGTCCCGGTGTTTCTGATGGGGATTTTAGGGGAGCCATACATATATTGGCTCAGATAGTGGCCTCCCAGGCCCAGAGATCAGATGTTGCACCCACTTCTTCTAGTCAGCCAGGAGATTCAGCTAGTTCCAGGGTGAACAATGTTTCTCCAGTTGGATCCTCCAGTGTTCACAGGTACTGATCCTAAGGAGGACCATTAGGACTTCATTGATGAGATGCACAAGACTCTCCGAGTTATGCGTGCTACTAAGACGGAGGGAGTGTAGTTGGCCTCCTACCGCGTGAAAGGGGTGGCCTACTCTTGGTTTGAGATGTGGGAGGAGTCCCGTGAGGAGGGGAGCCCTCCGACGAGGTGGAGTGAGTTCATTGATGCCTTTATGAATTATTTCTTGCCTGCCGAGACTAAGGCAGCCCGTGCCGCTGAGTTTGAGATCCTGAAGCAGGGTAACATGAATGCGTGGGAGTACCATATGGAGTTCGCGCGCCTGTCCAAGTATGTTATTCACATGTTGCCCACTATGGAGGTTAGAGTGCGCCGGTTTGTACAAGGCCTTGGCCTCTTGGTTATTAATGAGGCTTCGATGGTTGCCTTGAATTCTGATATGAACTATGGGAAGATGGTGGCATTTGCTCAAGCCACGGAGACCCTTAAATTGAAGAATTCGAGGTTGATCATTTGTTTTAAGAGGGGGAGGACGTAATGACTTGGCCGGTCTTTGAGTATTGTAGCCTCGTTCCCCTGTATACAATTTGTGGCTATGTGACTTCCTGGGGTGGTTGGACTAGTTTTGGGTGAGTTTCGGAGTGAATTGGAACACTTAGACTCAAGGTTGAAGGCTTAAGTTGGAAGAGTTGACCGGAGTTTGACTTTTATGTAGACAACTTCGGAATGAAGTTTTCATGGTTTTGATAGTTTTGTATGGTGATTTTGGACTTAGGCGTATGTCCGGATGTTGATTTGGAGGTCCATAGGTCGATTTGGTGCTTTTAGGCGAAAATTAGAAAGTTGAAGGTTTGGAAGGTTGATAGGTTTGACCGCGGGTTGACTTTATTGATATCGGGTTAGGATTGTGGTTCTGGGAGTTGGTATAGGTCCGTTGTGTCATTTGGGACTTGCATGCAAAATTTGAGCTCATTCGGAGTTGGTTTGATATGATTTGGCAATAGTTTTAGAAGTTTGAAGTTCATTAGTTTCATTAGGCTTGAATTGAGTTGTAATTCGTAGACTCGATGTTGTTTGATGTGATGTAAGGCCTCGAGTAGGTTTGTGTTGTGTTTGAGACTTGATGGTATGTTTGGACGGGGTCCCGGGGGGCCCCGAGTGTGTATCGGGTTGAGTTCGGACCTATTGGGACTTAGAAGCAATTGCTGAAGAATGCTGGAAGGTGGTGCAATCGCACGTGGCGATGGTTGGGCCACAGGTGCGGCGTCGCGGAAGCGAAACTGGGCTTGGGAAGTTGGGTCCGCAGGGGCGGACAATCTTGGGCAGATGCACAACCACAGAAGCGGATTTCTTTCGTAGAAGCGGATTTTAGTCTGATGGCTTAGGACCGCAGGTGCGGTCATTTTCCGTAGAAGTGGATGCGCAAATGCGCCCTTGGGTCCGCAGAAGCGTAAGCGCATATGCGCATTATGTCCGCAAAAGCGGAAATTGCTGAGCTTTAGTGTAGCCGCATTTGCAATGATATTTTTGCAGATGCGATAATTTGACCGCAGAAGCGGAAATCACTGAGCAGAAAAAGGATTGAATAGAGGGTTTATTTTATTTTCTACATTTTGAGTTAGAAATCTCGGTTTTGGGCGATTTTGGAGGGGATCTTCAAGGTTTGGATGGGATAAGTGTTTTTGACTTGGTTTTGTTCATTAACCATAATTCATTCAGTGTTTTTATCATTTAATTAGTGATTTGAGTAGGAGAAATTGGGGTTTTTTGTAAAAACTTTCCTAAATCATAAATTGAGGATTTGAAGGTCGATTTGAGGTCGGATATTGTTAATTTTAGTATGGTTGGAGTCATATCGGAATAGGTGTTCGGATTTTCTAAGCTTGGTGAGGTTTCGAGGTGCGGGCCTGGGGTTGACTTTTTGATTTTCTTTAAATATTGAAACTTTATTATCCGAAATTGCTTCCTATGGCTTGTGTTTATGGTATCAAGTTATTTTGGCTAGCTTCGAACCGTTCGGAGTTGGATTTCCGCGGGAAAGGCTTACTAGGGGATTGATTTAGCTTGTTTGAGGTAAGTCTCTTGCCTAACTTTGTGTAGGAGAACTGCCCCTTAGGACTTGGGTTGATTTGCGTTATTTAAATTATGTGAAAGATGTGTACACGGGGTGACGAGTGTGTATATGGGTTTGTATGTGGTATTTTGACCGGTTTAGACTTTTTCATGCATTTAATTAGAAATTTTAATATCATTTTATATCTTCCCTTACTAAATTGCTCTTACATGCTTTACTTGATGTTATTATCACATGCTCTATCTTTTATTGTCAAACATGCTCTTATATGCCTTAATTGATGTTGTTATCTCTCTTATTGCCACGTGCCTTTTTATTGGTTGAGCTATTCTTATTTGAAGTTGTTATTTTATGATGTCTCTTCGTGTTGAATTATTCTCATGCATTTAGAAGTAGTTGCTATTTCATACTACTTTTTTCGTTGTTAAGCTTATAATATTGAATTGGAAGTTGTCTTTTCGTGGGAATACCTTCATTTTGAGTTGTTGAAGTTGAAGTTATGAAAGCTATTATCACATTGAGGTTGAATTTGTTGATTATTGAGATATCTTTCCTTGTTGATTCTCATTCATTTTGTTATTATTGAGATTGTTGTGTTCATTATGGTTGAGCTGTGGGCTATACGTTATGGTGATATTGGTATTGTTGATTTTGACAAGTTGTGGCATATGGGCACGTGTAGTGCGAGTTGTTATAGCAGTGTGATATGGATGCACATGCGGCAGTATAAGGATAGGGGTTGATGTGCATGCGGCGACATAAGGTAGGATTTATGTGTGTGTTGCTAGTAAGGGAATGATGCAGGTCAACCTGATAAGGCTACATTCATGCCATCAGTGTTGGATAAGACAAGAAAAGGCATTGGTTACCCTTGGAGAAAAGCCAAGCGTTCAAGCATTCACGAATTTGGCTATGGACGAAATTAGAAGTTGAATATGTACATTTGTATGTATGTTGTATTATTGTATTGCTAGGGAAGACATTAATTCTTACTTATTTGGTCCTGCGTGACTATTCTTTAAACTTAGCCAAATTGTGGCCTTTCTGTTAGTTGTTTGTTTCCTAGTTAGCTTAGGACAAGGATCATTCTATATAAGCCTAAAGACCTTATTATTTTGTTGTAGTTTTGACATTATATTGAATACAAATTTCGGCCAAGCCTTTGTGCTCTCCAAAAACCTGTATGTTTGTGAACTTGTCCAATTTTTGGTGTGATTCCAAATTGAACTCGTTCCTTTGTTTGATCGAACAGTTTGCAAGATCATCGTTATCTTGAGGGTTGTTCGTATAGTATAGGTACTCCGTGATTCATCAAGAAGGTAAGTAGACTAGTTCCTACTTGTTGTCTTGATAGTTTATTGAGCGTCTTGCTTCTATCCTTTTATCTTATTTTCCGCATTTTATATTGCATCAGTTGGTACCATAGCAACTTTCTTTTATATTGCACCAGTTGGTATCAGAGCATTTGATGCCAATTTGCTGTTCTTGAAGCTAGTACACGTTAATCTTGGAGTTCTTGAAGTTCTTGAATATAAAATTGTAGTTCTTGACGTGATTTACTTTGATCTTGAAGGGGATCTTGAACATTCGTCCGTTCTTAACAAGATTGTGTTGAGTTCTTGAAGTTCTTGAACATTAACTTATTGTTCTTGAAAGCGTACTTGAAAACGTGTGAGAGGGGCAAAATTGGAGAAGGAGGAGAGACTAAGAAACCCTAATTCTAGTCCAAGAAGGAAACAACTCCCAATCCAAAAGGGAGAAGTTTCAAGGAGTTGAATTCTATTTGGACAAGGAGAAGAGGGGCGAATTTGTGTTGAACAAGGAAAGGGGGGAGGGGGCGAATTTCCTAAGAGGGGAGGAGAGAGAATTGGTCATCTCCAAATTAGAGTAGGAAAGTCTCGAAAATTTCCTTATTTCTTGAATTTCGAATTTCCTTCATTATACTACTTCTAATTAGTAATTCTTAGGTAACTTTCTACTTAAGTTAATTACTAATTTTTGAGTTTGTAGGATCTCGTGCTAAAACTCAGAATTTCCACTTTCGTAGATAATTTTTAGCTTCTTGTGCTCACTTAAAAAGCTGTCCGCCTATCGAGTCACATAAATTCACTCACCCCGAAGAGAACTGTTGAACTTGTGAACTTGAAACGTTGTTGAGGAACTTGATCAATTAGAGGAAGCCATTTCAAGGACAAGTGTGAAATCCTACCCGAAATTTGAGTGAACCCGAGAGTCATTCAAAAGTGAGAGAGAAAATTTTACTAACCTTAACATATTCTCTAGTCTTGCTTCTTTTGCAAGTACACGGCTACGGAAGGAGAAAAGGTTGTGACTGACATTACTTTAGCCGAGCTATAGGCTGAAATAAGGGCACTTAGTATCCGATTGGAGAACCTTGAAAGAACCGCTAGTATTTGGAAGAATATCGGGGAAGGAGCTAGTGATGGTTCCACCTTAAGACCTGAACATGATGGTACTGTTTGTGAGGTAGAGAGTGATGAGGAGATTGAGGAAGATAAGGGAGCTGATTTAGTTGAATGTGACGATGAAGTTTCTACTAACATTCACCTCTTGCCTAGCGTTGTTGATGATGCTTTACAGGAATATATAAACATGCCGCGAGGAGATGGTTCATTCCAAGTATTGCAGGAGATCATTAACAACGCCTATGTTATAGACCCACCTGGTGAGTATAGTGTTTCTAAGGCGTTCAACGTTTCTGACTTAACTCCTTGTGTTGCAGGTAGTGTCGCTTTGAAAGATGAAGATGGTTCGATTTCGAGGACAGAATCTTCTCAAGAAGGGGAGAATGATGCAGGTCAACCTGATCAAGCTACATTCATGCCATCAATGTTGGATAAGACAAGAAAAGGCATTGGTTAACCTTGGAGAAGAGCCAAGCGTTCAAGCATTCACGAATTTGGCTATGGACGAAATTAGAAGTTGAAGATATACATTTGTGTTTATGTTGTATTATTGTATTGTTGGGGAAGACACTAATTCTTACTTATTTGGTCCTGCGTGACTATTCTTTAAACTTAGCCAAATTGTGGCCTTTTCGTTAGTTGTTTGTTTCCTAGTTAGCTTTGGACAAGGCTCATTCTATATAAGCCTAAAGACCTCATTATTTGTAGTAGTTTTGACATTATATTGAATACAAATTTCGGCCAAGCCTTTGTTCTCTCCAAAAACCTGTGTGTTTGTGAACTTGTCCAATTTTGGGTGTGATTCCAAATTGAACTCGTTCCTTTGTTTGATCGAACAGTTTGCAAGACCATCGTTGTCTTTAGGGTTGTTCGTATAATATAGGTACTCTGTGACTTCATCAAGAAGGTAAGTAGACTAGTTCCTACTTGTTGTCTTGATAGTCATTGAGCGTCTTGCTTCTATCCTTTTATTTTGTTTTCCACGTTTTATATTGCATCAGCGAATTACTTGTACCCACGTGGCGACACAAAAGGGCCTAAAGCGCGTGTAGCTATTTTGAAAAAATATTTTCAAAAATCTAAATTTAAGGCTCACTCGGCGATATAAGGAAAGATTGTTGATTGTGAATTGTGAAATGAGGTTAAGCGGTGTGGTATCTCAGTTGTGATTATTGTTGTACGTTCTTTGTTTAAAAAGAAGTCATGTTGGTTGGATAATTCCTGTTGTTTTCTTCATTGTCTTACTTGTACTTGTTCGTCTTTGATTATTGTTGTCCTCATCATGTATGCACTTCTTGTTGCTATTACCTCCTTAATTTTCGTTGTTAGCTTACCTAATTTATTGTAATTATTTCCTCGCTTTCATTATTAGACTATACTATACTTTTTTCAGTTTTCTTATCCTAGTAGGTGTCTTGACCTAGCCTCGTCACTACTTTACCGAGGTTAGGCTTGATGTGGTATATTCATGCTATGCTTCTACACATTTTTTGTGCAAATCCTGATACATCTGCTCGTGCCGGACGCCAATGATCGTACAATTATTTTCGGATACTTCAAGGTATACATGCTCGACACTGGCAGGCCTCGGAGTCACCTTCAGTCATTACTTTTACTATTATTTATCTTCTACTCAACAGTGTTGTATTAGAGATTCTTAGATTATTTCTGTAAAGCTTATGACTAGTTCCACCGGTTTTGGGGATTATGTTACTGATGTTCCGTTTTGGAGTTATTACGAGCTTTATCAGGTTTTTTATTTTTATCTTAGTTCGTTATTTCTGTTAAGTTATTCATAAATGTAGGCTTACCTAGTCTTAGAGACTAGGTGCCATCACGACTATCTAAGGTGGGATTTTGGGATCGTGACAACTTGACCCGTGTTTTGAAATAAAAAGTTTATTGGCTTCCACGCAATTAAATAGACTGTGCTATAAGAATTGAAAATGTTTATTTAATTAATAAATCTTGTAATATTTATTAAAAATGTCAGTAGCTACAATAATGATGTAGTAATTTATTATTTATTTTTTGAAAAGATAATAAATTGATAGAATATCCTAATATTCGAAAAATAGGATAATTATTAATAAATCGTTTGAAATTAAGAAAAATGCACAAAACGATAGAATTTAACTAATCACAATAAAATATTAAAAATTCTTATATTTTGTAAAAATAAAAATAATTATCAATAAATTACATTAAAGTTAAATAATATGAAATAAAGAAAACTATATTCTTTCTTCTTTTGACTAGAAAGCCCGCAGAGTGGCAAGATTGTTGATGCCACGCATCTCTTGTATCATACTTCTTTGGCTCTTCGTCATTCTGCACATGGTTGTTTTAACTAATATTTGATTTCAAGTAAAAGACAAAAGACCCCGAGCGACCTCTTTCATTTATGGTAACCCAATCTTAGTAGAACCTATGAGCACCGCACCAAATTACGACCTTACTCAATTGCCTTTCGCAACCCGTGTCGCTTCTTGTTGCTTGCTCTCCCGCTTAACATGTCGAGGCGAGATTTACTTTTAATTTGTAAGATTGCGCGCTCGATTTAATAATAAAAAATATTTAATCAATTTTATTTTATTTTTTTGATTTTCCACTCGGCGTCTGTATGGGGTCGAATTCGATCACTTGCATAGGAAATATCGGTTTCGAATTCATGCGACTGGCATCGATTGGAGTCACTGCTCGATAGGCCGGGATCGAGACATCGAGAGGTGGAGGCTAAGACCAGATTCCATCGGAACGGAGCTCGAAGCCAAGGTGCTCGAGATGAGATCGTTGAGGCCGGTTAGGGTAAAACACCCTAGGGTAAAATCATTAGATCGGCGTAACTGAAGGACCAGAAATCTCGTGATACGTGAATATCTCGGCGGGAATCACGGCAAAGATCAATAAATACGTTGAAGCCATTAATTCTAGGGATATTTTACCTTATATATAGGCCTTTTACCTCGTATAAAACTCATTCCCATCCTTATATAAAGCAGGAGCACAATTGTAAAAGGACATCATACAACGAACGAACAATATACGAAAAGCTAAAGTTTATTCTATTTACTTTCTCATTCTATCTGCTTCATATTTTATCTTGGAGGATTCTGCCAAAATAAAGCCACTCAATATTGGTGGTTTGATTTCTTTCTTATTTACTGAAGAATTTAGTCTCTATTTTTATTCATTCTTTGTTTGTATCAAATTAAATCACGTGTCCTTACAACCACATACAAATTTAATTGTTATCCGTAGCCAAGGGTAAACAGCGTCTGTTATTCGTATTAGGTCCAACTAAATTCAAATTCGTGTCAGAAAATCTCATATTGAAAGATGAAGTACTTCCTAATAAAAACGACTTCATGCCGAGTGTTCGAACTAGAGTCTATTCAATGCATAACCTAAACTATATAATATTAATATTGAGTGATAAATTGATAAAGTAGTATACAATATTTGAGTTTCAATTTTGTGTCACGTTAAGTTCACTAATAATAATAGAAATTATTTCGAAATAAGTCTCATATGAAAACTGAAAAATAGAATAATAACCTATCATGACATGTCACAGCGAGAAACATAAATCTTGTGCACTATATATATCCAATTTAAATTTAATTCATATTGAAATCTATAATTAAGTGATAAATTTAATAGCTTGTTTAGCCAAGTTTTTTAAAGGTCAAAAGCACTTTTTCTCATAAAAGTACTTTTTTGTGTGGAGATTTAAGGTATTTGGCCAATAAATAAAAGTGCTTTTAAGCATAAGCAAAGGCAGTTTTTCTGCTGTTGGGAAAAAGTTACAAATTTTTGCTTCTTTTAAATAGCAGAAGTAAAAGCAAAAAATTAATTTTTTAAATACAAAAATATTCTTACCATAAATTTATATTTATCAAAATTTAACCCATGTATATTTTATTTAATTATGAATACAACTTTTTCTTTTTGGTTTCTACGTTTCTTTTTGTATAGGGTCGAATACAATCGAGCACACAAGTAAGATCGGTCTCGAGTACAGTCCGGGGTCGGACTGCTTTGAAACGGAGCTAGCACTTCAGGAAGAAAAGTTTGAGATCGGACATCATTTGATCGGAGCCAGAGCGGTCGGAATAAGGCGGTCGAGACCGGTCCCGGTAAAGGCATTTTATGATAAAAGTATCAGTTTCGTACAACGGAAAGGCCGGAAATCTCGTGGTATACAGATATCTCGGCGGGAATCACGGCCCCAATCATCAGAGACGTTAGATCAGTATTTTTAGGGATAATTCATCCTATAATTAAGTTAATTCATCCTATAATTAAGTCTTTTACTATATGTAGAATTCCCTTCTTCCCTATAAAAGGGTACTTGGTTTCATTGTACAAGGACAAGATACGTTACCAGCAATACTAATTCTCAATTTCTGTCTATCTCTCGCCTAAGCTATTTATTTTTTCACTGCAAATTACCCCATCACGGAAAATTCACTCAACCTCAACGGTTTGGTTATTCTCTTATTTATTTAAGTATATCTTTACTCATTGTTATATTTTTTATTGTGTCAAATCATTTTACGTATCCTTAATACCACGTATAAATTTAATTGTTACTCATATCTTAGGGTAAACAGTTTGGCGTCCACCGTGGGGCTAAGGATAACAGTGAACATTTGATACAATTTTCTGTCACACACTATTATACGCTTGTTCTTTGCAGAATTTTCTATTTTTCAGATTACAATATAGTCATGTCGCGCACGCTTCCCATCAACAATGAGTTCAACCACCAAGGCGAAAACAACATAATGCTCGGTAACGAGGTTCCGATCGACGCCAACTCTCAAATGGCGGTCGACGCTGATCAGACCTCTGGCCCGTCGAACAGCGTTCGGGGAGAACACCATTGAAGGATTCAAAATAATGAAAGGGACGAGATCAGCCTCAAAATAATATTCGACATGCTGCAAGCCCAACAAGCAGCCATCGCTCAATTACAAAGTCGCAGTCAGATTCTGGGCAGGGTCGAAGTTGTTTCTTCTCGAGAGATAGCTCCTCAAAATGGACCAATCGCAGCGCAACCGGACGAAAGCGGTTTGGGAATAAACTCCGGAATCATAAAGATGTTCGAGGAGCTGACTAAGCGAGTCGAGTCGGGTGAAAAAAATATTGAAGCTAACGACAAGAAAGTGGAAACGTATAATTCGAGGGTAGACCAGATCCCAAGAACACCCCCGGTGTTGAAAGGCTTGGACTCAAAGAAGTTCGTACAAAAGCCTTTCCCATCTCCGAAACCTATACCAAAAAAGTTCCGCATACCGAAAATCCCCAAATACAACGGGACATCGGATCCGAATGAACACTTAACGGCGTACACTTGCGCCATAAAAGGGAACGATCTCGAAGATGATGAAATTGAGTCCGTTCTTTTGAAAAAATTCGGGGAGACCCTGTCCAAGTGAGCGATGACGTGGTATCACAACTTACCACCAAACTCCATCGACTCCTTCGCCATGCTCGCAGATACCTTCATCAAGGCCCATGCAGGTGGCATTAAGGTCGAAACAAGGAAGTTAGATTTGTTCAAAGTCAGGCAAAGAGACAACGAGATGCTGAGAGAGTTTGTGTCGCGCTTTCAAATGGAGCGAATGGATTTACCACCGGTCATTGATGATTGGGCCGTACAGGCCTTTACTCAGGGGCTCAATGCCCGAAGCTCAATGGCTTCTCAACAGCTCAAGTAAAGTTTGATTGAATACCCGGCTGTCACTTGCGCGGACATACACAACCGGTATCAATCGAAGATCAGGGTAGAAGATGATCAGCTCGAAGTCCCCTAGGGGTTCGCTTACCCTATCAGAACTTATGATCGGACTCTAAGAGATAATTATCGAGAATCGAGGTCAAACCGAGACAGACACCAACCGTACCCAGGTGATCGAAGAACCATCCCGGGGGGACACAAATCCCCGAGACAGGAGAGAAAGAACGATCCCACTCAAAGAAACTGGGGACCATTGCCGAAAAACAACTTCGAAAGAACCGCTAATCATCGAGAAGCGCCCCGACTGTCCGAGTACAACTTTAACGTCGATTCAGCAACTCTTGTGTCCGCTTGGTCGAATTAAAGATACCAAATGGCCTCGGCCGCTGCAATCGGACCCGGCCAAAAGAGATCCCAACCTAATATGCAAATATCATGGTACACATGGACACAGAACGGAAGATTGTCGGCAGCTGAGAGAGGAGGTATCCCGGTTGCTCGAAAACGGTCATCTTCGGGAATTCTTAAGCAATCGGGCCAAGAACCATTACGAAAACAGAAACAGACCAGCAAATCAAGAAGAGCCGCAGCACACAATCAACATGATAATCGAAGGGGCAGATACACCCCAAGGCCCAGTGTTGAAGCGCACTAAAATATCTATCACCCGAGAAAAACGTACTCGGGATTATGCAGCAGAGGGAGCTTTATACTTTAGCGATAAAGATATAGAAGGGATTACACAACCCCATAACGATGCCTTGGTGATATCGATGCTGGTGCACAAAACCCGAGTGAAGCGTGTGCTTATCGACCCCGGAAGCTCAGCTAATATAATTCGGTCTTGGGTCGTCGAACAACTGGGATTATCAAACCAGATTATCTCCGAAGTTCGGGTCCTCAACGGTTTTAACATGGCTTCAGAAACGACCAAAGGTGAAATAACACTGATGGTGACTATCACTGGTACTGTCCGGGCAACGAAATTCTGCGTGATCGAAGGCGACNTCCCTCTGCTGCTAATCATCGAGAAGCGCCCCGACTGTCCGAGTACAACTTTAACGTCGATTCAGCAACTCTTGTGTCCGCCATTGGTCGCATTAAAGATACCAAATGGCCTTGGCCGCTACAATCGGACCCGGCCAAAAGAGATCCCAACCTAATATGTAAATATCATGGTACACATGGACACAGAATGGAAGATTGTCGGCAGCTATGAGAGGAGGTAGCCCGGTTGCTCTAAAACGGGCATCTTCCGGAATTCTTAAGCAATCTGGCCAAGAACCATTACGAAAATAGAAACAGACCAGAAAATCAAGAAGAGCCTCAGCACACAATCAACATGATAATCGAAGGGGTAAATGCACCCCAAGGCCCAGTGTTGAAGCGCACTAAAATATCTATCACCCGGGAAAACGTACTCGGGATTACGCAGTAGAGGGAGCCTTATACTTTAGCGATAAAGATACAGAAGGATTACACAACCCCATAATGATGCCTTGGTGATATCGATGCTGGTGCAAAAAACCCGAGTGAAGCGTGTGCTTATCGACCCCGGAAGCTCAGCTAATATAATTCGATCTTGGGTCATCGAACAACTGGGATTATCAAACCAGATTATCTCTGAAGTTCGGGTCCTCAACGGTTTTAACATGTCTTCAGAAATGACCAAAGGTGAAATAACACTGATGGTAAATATCACTGGTACTGTCCGGGCAGCGAAATTCTGCGTGATCGAAGGCGACATGAGATACAATGCCTTGCTCAGGAGGCCTTGGATCCACGACATGGGAGACGTACCTTCAACATTGCATCAAATGTTGAAATTCCCATCGGCTGATGGGGTCGTCATCGTTTATGGAGAACAACATGCTGCGAGGGAAATGTTCGCAGTAGAAGAGGCAGCATCAAAGCCGACCGCTCTTTCCTAGAAGACCCAATAGCAATCAGAGAGGCCACCCTCAACAAATGAGGTTGAGCAAGATCAACTTGACGTTAATAATTACGGGATCCCCCGATCATTTATTGCTCCCGACGAGTCCGACGCTACTAAATCGACAGTCGAAGAGCTCGAATAAATTTCAATCCGCAGCGATGCACCCGATCAAAAGGTATACCTGAGCTCGGGCTTAAACTCCGAGCTCAGGGCCAAATTAATTAATTTCCTTTCAGCTAACGAAAATTCCTTTGCTTGGTCCCATCTAGACATGACAGGCATACCACCGGAAATTGCAACTCACAAGCTAAGCGTTGACCCAAAATTCCGGCCGATCAAGCAAAAGAGGAGGCCTCAGTCCGAAGCCAAACAAGCCTTCATCAAAGACAAGGTAACTAAACTTTTGAATATAGGATCCATTCGGGAAGTTAAGTACCCGGAATGGTTAGCTAATGCAGTCGTAGTTCCTAAGAAGGGAAATAAGCTTAGAATGTGTATAGACTATAAAGATCTAAACAAAGCATGCCCCAAAGACTCTTTCCACTTGCCCAACATCGATCGCATGATCGATGCTACCGCCGGCCACGAGACTCTTAGTTTTCTCGATGCCTACTCTAGGTATAACCAGATACAAATGGATAAGGATGATAAAAAAAAAACATCCTTCAAGTATGGCACTTATTGCTATAATGTGATGCCTTTCGGGCTGAAAAACACAGGGGCTACTTACCAATGCCTAGTAAATAAGATGTTCGAAAAACAACTAGGAGTAACAATGGAAGTTTATATCGATGATATGTTAGTTAAGTCCCTGCGAGCAGAGGACCATTTAAGCTATTTGCAGGAAACATTCGACGTCCTGAAAAGATACAACATGAAGTTAAATTCGGAGAAGTGTGCATTCGGAGTAGGCTCAGGGAAATTCCTTGGTTTTATGGTCTCGAATCGGGGAATAGAAATCAACCCCGATAAAATCAAAGCCATCAAAGACATAACGGTCGTCGACCGCGTAAAAGCTGTACATAAATTGACAGGCCGAATAGCAGCACTAGGTCGATTCATATCGTGGTCATCCGACAGGAGCCATCAGTTCTTCAACCTGCTGAAGAAAAAGAACGAATTCTCATGGGGACTGGAATGCCAACACGCATTGGAAGAACTTAAAAGGTATCTCTCTAGCCCGCCTTTACTACATACGCCAAAAGTAGGTGAACATCTGTACCTTTACTTTGCTGTGTCGGAGATAGCAGTGAGCGGGGTCCTGGTTCGAGAAGAACAAGGTACGTAATTTCCGATTTACTACGTCAGTAGAACACTAGGAGAGGCCGAAACTAGGTACCCCACACCTAGAAAAGTTAGCACTTACATTGTTGAGTGCCTCTAGAAAGTTGAAGTCGTACTTCCAGTGTCACCCCATATGCGTGGTGACAACTTATCCACTTAGGAACGTTATGCACAAACCTGAGCTATTAGTTCGATTGGCCAAGTGGGCCATTGAAATAAGCGGGTATGAAATCAAATATCGGCCTCGAACCTCTATCAAGTCTCAAGTACTGGATAATTTTGTTGCCGAATTTACGCCGTCGCTCATCCCCGAGGTCGAGAAAGAGCTCATGACCAAATCGGGGACTCCTTGGGGAGTGTGGACTTTGTTCACAGACGGCCCTCAAATTCGAAGGGGTTGGGGCTGGGCATCGTACTCAAACCTCCAAGCGGGAATACGATTCGCCAGTCTATTAAGACTGTAAAGCTGACTAACAATGAAGTAGAATATGAGGCCATGATTGTAGGTTTAGAGTTGGCCAAAAACCTAGGAGCAGAAGTAATCGAGGCCAAATGCGACCAAGTAATCGAGGTCAGAGAAGGGCGTATGCAAAGGTACGTAGACAAACTTCAGGTCACGCTACACAGGTTTAAAGAGTGGACTCTACAGCACATACCTCGAGAACAAAATAATGAAGCCGATGCACTCGCCAATTTAGGCTCGTCAGTCGAGGATAAAGAAATTGACTCTGAAAAGGTCGTGCAGTTATTGAGGTCGGTGGTGGAGGAAGGCCATGCCGAGGTCAACTCAACAAGCTTGACCTGGGATTGGAGAAATAAATACGTGGAATATCTTAGTTCAGGCAAGTTGCCATCGGATACCAAAGAATCAAAGGCGTTACGCACAAAGCCTGCCCGATTTTGTTTGGCCGGCGATGGAACTTTATACAGAAGAACATTCGGAGGTCCTCTCGCCATATGCCTTGGACCTGGAGAACCGAGTACATCTTAAAAGAAATACACGAAGAAACTTGCGGCAACCATTCCGGTTCCGATTCGTTCGTTCGAAAAATAATTCGAGCCGGCTATTATTGGAACGACATGGAAAGAGATGCAAAGGAGTTTGTAGCAAGTGCAGCAGATGACAAAGGCATGCACCGATGATCCACCAGCCCGGAGAAACACTCCATTCGGTCATATCGCCATGGTCATTTATGAAGTGGGGTATGGATATCGTCGGCCCCCTCCCTCGAGCACCAGGTAAAGCTCAATTTATCCTTTTTATGACTAACTACTTTTCTAAGTGGGTGGAAGCACAGGCTTATGAGAAGGTCAGGGAAAAGGAGGTGATTGACTTCATATGGGACCATATTATTTGCCGGTTCGGGATGCCCTCGGAAGTCGTATGCGATAATGGCAAACAATTCGTTGGTAGTAAAATAACAAAGTTCTTCAAAGATAACAAGATTAAGAGGATATTGTCGACTCCATATCACCCCAGCGGCAATGGTCAAGCCGAGTCGACCAACAAAACCATAATCCAGAACTTGAAGAAAAGGCTAGCCGACGCAAAAGGAAAGTGGAGGGAGATGCTGCCCGAGGTCTTGTAGGCGTATCGCACAACCGAGAAAACCAGCACCAGGGCCACCCTGTTCTCCTTAGTTTATGGCACTGAAGCATTGATACTAGTTGAGGTAGGCGAACTAAGCGTCAGCTTCTGATATGCAACCGAAGAATCAAACTGGGAGGCCATGAACATCAGCCTGGAACTTTTGGATGAAAAGAGGGAAGCTGCTCTAGTTCGGATGGCGGCCCAGAAGCAAGAAATCGAAAGATATTATAATCGGAGAACCCGTCTCAGATATTTCAACGTTGGGGACTTGGTACTCAGAAGAGTTACACCTAACGCTCGAGACCCCAACGAAGGAAAATTGGGACCAAACTGGGAAGGTCCCTATACTGTCTTGAAGGTCACCGGAAAGGGGTCTTACAAGCTCGGGACTATGGATGGCAAGCAGCTGCCAAACAATTGGAACGTGAGCCACTTGAAGCAGTATTATTGTTAAGGTAATTCATTTCATCTTTTCTTTTGTTTCATTCATTGATACCAACACCTGCAGGTTGAATCAGTCTCAAACCAGGAAACACAAGGCGTTAGGACTGAAAGCACGCGTTTCTCTCTTTTTCCCTTTGATCGGTTTTGTCCCAAATTGAGTTTTACGGCAAGGTTTTTAATGAGGCAACCAAGAATCGTGCTAACTTAGATCGATCATTCATCGGAGTTCTTGAAATTTGGTGCTCGATTTCAATCGACATTGAACAACTGGAAACTGCTCGTTGTTTTCGAAATCTTCATTCACTTGCTTCGATTTCAAGGGGACTTTACAAAGATCGTTAGGAACCAATGTAAGGGTCAAACGGTCGAAGGAACTGTACCCGAATAGATCGATCTGCCCCTCTTTAAGCAAAGATGTACAAGCATGTGGATATTAATAAAGTCTTCTCGGCACCAATATTGTGTTCGTAAGCCCAAGGGCTTCTTTGATTATCATCACATTATCAAGAGCTTACATCGTTTTAAATATTCACACTAAATTCAAAGGGGAGTAAGACCTAACAAGGCAGACCCCAAAATCGATTGCTAGGCCAAGGCCGTATTGAGTTAACAAAACTCGAAGGGAAGTAAGACCGACTCAGGCAACCCCAGTTTATAAAAGGCTACGGCCAAACTAAGCTAAAATTAGACGATTGGGGCTTTCCAAGGTAAGACCTCGATTCTTTGAAAAGGGCTAAGGCCAAATTAAATCATTGAAATCTGAAAGGGACCAAATTTTGCTAAGGCATGATCCCAATTCCTTAATGGGCCCAGGCCGCGCCAAGCTAAAAGGTTCGGGGATAAACAAAGCCTATTAAGGCCACCCGAACTTGAGATAAGGCCAAGGCCAAATCGGTTAAAAAATTTTAAGACCGACTCAGCTCGTTAACCGGCCGAGGTTCCCCCGAGTTGTGGACCGTATTCGGTTGGTCATAGAAAAGAAAAACTTACGAAGAAAATTTACGATCCTAGCTAAGGCAGGAAAGTTGCAAAATATGAAAATTGCAAAACAAAGTCAAGCTAAATAACGGAATTTTATACACAACGAGGGAATCCTTTTATACATTCAGATTATAAAAATGACACTTCGTTCTACAAACAACGTCAGTCAGAACCGTCTTCATCTTCCTTGGGGAAAGCCTGCTTCCTCACTTCAGCTTCAATCCTTGCTGCTTCATCGACTTCAGAGGATAGATCCAAACCCCGAGCTTGCAGCTCCTCGAGAACAGAGAGGCGGGTCTGGCACTTAGTATACTCGACCAATATCTTCGATTGCTCTTGGGCGGCCTCGGCATCGGCCTTGTATTGAGCTATCAAATCATCAGCGTCGGCCTTGGTGGTAGCAATCACCGACTTTGCTTCTTGCAGCTGGTTGACCAGAACGCCCCGATCCTGAGTAAGCGACTTGACTTGGCATTGAAGAGAGTCGGTGTTCTTGGTCAGAACTCCGATTTTCTCTTGCGCCTCCGAAGATTGTTCTTCTAAGCGAGCTTGGAGGGTTTCTTTTTTCGAAGTCAAAGTTTCAATCTTTGTTTTCCATTCACTGGCCTCAGCTTTAGCCTCGCTCGCCTCAAATCGGAGTCTATCTAATCGGTCGACCTGCTGCCCCAGCTGGTCGACTACTTTGTTGTGCTCCCTCCACATGAAGTCCAGCTCGGCTTGAAGGTTCGACATCTCGCCTTCGAGCCGCTAACGTTGTGCCCTTTCTTGTGCCATTCCTTCCCTTATCCGAAGGAACGCCTTGTGGTGAAGCACCGAAGACTGCGAGATGTATAAGATGGCCAGTATAAATCCAAGAGTAAGATTTTGGGTATCAGATAGAACATACGGGGAAGCATACCTTGTTCGATGCCTGTTGAGCTTCGTTGAATAAGCATGCCCAATCTACCATGTTCATTGCGGCCTGATCCTCGTCGGTCACCAAGCAACGAAGATAGCTGGCCACACCTACAGGCGCACCCAAAGCTCAAGCATCCTCGGGAACGGTGAACTTTATCACCCTCTTCCGATCAGGGTTGGAGCTCGGAGCAGGAAATCTGTTGACCAACTTGGTACTGACAGACACCCCACTCATCTCGGCGGGAGGACTCCTTCTTGGCACTTCAAGCCCGAAGGTATCAGCCGATGGCACCCCATCAAAAAACTCTTCAAAGGCTCCAGCTACAACCGGACCTTTACTTGGTGTGTTCGTTCTTGCAGCCTGGGCCTCATTCAAAGTTGCCTCCGAAAAAGAGGGTGAATCCATCATCGCCGGGAGGTCCGAGACCCCTTGCGTTGCCTCCCATGTATCGGCATGTACCCCGGTCCTCGTCCTCGCCTCGAGGTCCTCCGCTCGAGGAATTCGAGCTTCATCGGCCGCTGGGACTGTCCGAGGTAATTCGTTACTTGAAGTATCAAGGTTCCTGTCTTCCTCGAATTCGTCGCTCAACCGAATGGCCAAATCGGCTATTCTAGTTTTATGAGCTATGTGTTTTTTCTTAAGCCTTCTTTTTTCGGGCTCTGTAGAACCGGGGACTTCTTTTCTCTTTTTCTCTCCCTCCTTCTCCGAAGCAGGGGAGGTCAAGGAACTTCACCACCGATGGACGCCGACCTAAATTCAGCGTCCTTCGAAAGGCCTATGAAGAAAAAGGGGGAATTAGTGGCAGCACCAATCACTCGAAGTAACAAAGAAGAATATTTTGTTAAGCTCACCATGGTTTTTATCCTCCCAGAGGCCCTTTGATATTTCACGCCAAGGCCATTCGGAGTAAGTCCTCTAAGCCACCACTCTCCGGACCCACTCCTCCAAATGATGAATCGCTGCCGGCGTTTGAGAGACGGCTGTACCTTACAAAACATATCGGTTAGACACCAGAAGGAAAACAACAAATAATTTTAAGTAGGGAAGCGACACTTACGTCTCAAGTTCCACTTTTCAGGGAACGGCATGTCTTCTGCGGGGATCAAGTCGGAGGTTCTTATTCGGACGAACCGGCTCATCCAGCCCCCGTCCTTGTCTTCATCAATGCTCAAGAACGGAGCCTTGCTGGCCCGGCGAGCAAGTTTTATTAGCCCCCCTCGAAACATTGGGGGACTGTATAGTCAGAGTAGATGGTCAACGGTGAAGGGGTGCCCTTCGACCTTACTCACAAAGAAGCGGAAAAGGTGAACTATCCGCCAAACGGAGGGATGAACCTGGCCCAGAGTGACATTGTACCTTTTACAAAAGGCGACGATTATGGGATCCAAAGATCCCAACGTAAAGGGATAGGTATATACACTCAAATAACCTTCCACATAGGTGGTAATCGCCTCATTCGAAGAGGGGACTACCACGTCCTTGTCGGCCCAGTTACATTCCGTCTTCACCCTATCAAGGATTTTGTGGGTGATCGAGCTAATGTACATAGAGACCGGTTCTCCCCGGCCAGGTACTGAAGAGGCTTTCTCGAATTTAAAGTCAGATCTGATAGAGCATCCAACCGGTACGAAGGCTTTCAAGGGAGGCTCTGAGGAAGTTTCCCCAACAGGAACTGGTTCAGCCTCTTCAGCAGGCTGAGAAGATGAAGGTTGTTGCTTTTGTGGGACGGACTTTGATGTTTTTGCCATTGGAGTTGAAGTGATGAGAGTAAAAGCGAAGAATAATGTGTGTGAAAAGTTTGAAGTGCAAAGAAGCAGAGAACAAAAGCAATGAATGGTTTGAACGACGTAAAGTCTGAAGGTTGAAGAGTGAAGGAGCTATTTATACTTTCAAAAACGACGGTTCAGAACACGAGATGGGAAGGCATTAAATGGCATTTGCAGAAGTTGTAGGGTTTGTCACCAGCTAGGACATGCGATGATCCTTTTTGCCAGCAGTCACGTGCGTCATCGTGCTGCCGTCATCCGTCAACGAGACATTTTTTAGGATGAGTGATTTGACGCTTCGAACTTCGTGTCATGATCAATGAGTGTGCTTTTGTTTGACCTAATCCCAAAGGGCGGCAGTTCATATCGTTTTTTATCATTACTCTCCAATAAACGAGGGGACTATCTGTATAGGGTCGAATACAATCGAGCACATAAGGAAGATCAGTCTCGAGTACAGTCCGGGGTCGGACTGCTTTGAAACGGAGACAGCACTTCAGGAAGGAAAGTTTGAGATCGGACATCATTGGATCCAAGCCAGAGCAGTCGGAATAAGGCGGTCGAGACCGGTCCGAGTAAAGGCATTTTATGATAAAAGTATCAGTTTCGTATAATGGAAAGGCCGGAAATCTCGTGGTATACAAATATCTCGGCGGGAATCACGGCCCCAATCATCAGAGACGTTAGATCAGTATTTTTAGGGATAATTCATCCTATTATTAAGTTAATCCATCATGTAATTAAGTGTTTTACTATATGTAGAATTCCCTTCTTCCCTATAAAGGGGTACTTGGTTTCATTGTACAAGGACAAGATACGTTACCAACAATACTAATTCTCAATTTCTGTCTATCTCTCGCCTAAATTATTTATTTTTTCACTGCAAATTACCCCATCACGGAAAATTTACTCAACCTCAACAGTTTGGTTATTCTCTTATTTACTTAAGTATATCTTTACTCATTGTTACATTTTTCATTGTGTCAAATCATTTCACGTATCCTTAATACCACGTATAAATTCAATTATTACTCATATCTTAGGGTAAACACTTTTCTTTCCCTAGGTTTCCTCTTCCCCTTTGGAATAGTTTGTCAACGACAAATTCACTTCTTTTCTTTTATAGTCTCTTTTCTGTATCTTTTCTGTTCCTCTTTGGAGTACAAAGCCATCCCCAGAAATTACAATTCTTTAAATTGATTGATGTATTTTATTTAAATCAGATTCGCGACACGTGCATTGCACGTGACGACTTACTTAAAGTGAAAAGGCTTAATCACTTATTTAGGGTATAGTTTGAAGTGATGAATTTTAGAGATTCAAAAAGTATTTACTGAGTGAGAAAGAAAAGGAGGGAAGATTATACAAACATGTAATCTCGTCAAATAAAACCTCATCAACTTGCAACTTGTTACCAAGTCCATCCTTACCGTCCTCCCAAGGATTATAGAAAACCTAATAGTACTATCGCAATTAAAATTATGAAAAGTTCAGCCCCACATACCCATCCACTCTAATCATCAAGCTACATCACCAAAACATATATATAAAATTAAAAATTTGATAAAATTTTTAAAAAATTCGGCCAAAGTTTCATACCAATACCTCAATAGCAATCATAGTATAAAACATTAATATTAAATTAAAAATTAACAACATATTTTCTTTACCCTGAATTTCTGATAACAGTTGAATTTATACGTGGTTTTAAGGAAATGTGACTCAATTTGATACAAGTAACGAATAATATAACGGAAATTAAAGTCAATAGATAGATGGAGAAGAGATGCAAACCACAAGCCTTGGATAATCCTGGCCTTGGCGGATTCTTCCAAGATAAAAAATAAATATAACTGGAGCCAGATGAATAAAGTAATGTAGGAAAATAATAAAAGCTGTTTTTTTTTATTGATGATTTTTTTGAGATGGCCTTGAACAATTGCATTGCCCCTATATATAGTTGAGGGATAATTTTTTATACAAGGTAAGAATCTATTTACAAAGTAAAATATCTCTTGATTTGCTGGTTTAATGGTCTATTGATTGATCCCGAGATTCCCGCCGTGATGCTTGCCTATCACAGATTTTCTGGTCCTTTCGTCATTCAAATTTGATGACCTACCCTAGAACGTTTCCTGGAATCGAGCTCGATAGACTCAGTTCGGGCAACCTGGCTTCGTACTGTGATTCAATATCATTCGGTCTCGACCTTCGATCTTTGGTACCTCGACCCCAATTTATCGAGCAGTAATCATGATGGACACTAACCATATAGAATCGAGCCCGATTTGACTATATATAGGCGAGCTTGAGTTCGACCTCATACAGATAGTCCCCTCGTTTCTCGGAGAGTAATGACAAGAAACGATGTGAGCCGGAACTTTTTGGTTATGATGAGTGACGACATACTTATGATGTGTGTGGCACGGAAGTTGAAATGTCTCATCAAAAGAACAAACCATTATACTGATAAGTGACGGTGAAATTGTGACGTACGTGGTACTTATCGAAAACATCTCATCAGAGACAAACTTCTGCAATATCAGGTACACGCCAATTAATGCTTCGCCGCTTTGGGACGCGAGCCACCACTTTTGAGAGGTTATAAATACCCCTCTTCATCTTCATATTCAGGCGTTTAAGCTGTCTGAAAAATTGCACCATTCCCTTCTTCAACCTCTCTGAAGTTTTCTCGCAAGTGGCCTCCATTTTATACTTCTCTTACACCTGCATCTTCTAACTTCTTTACCTCTTAAAAACAATGGCGAAGACCTATAAATCTGTACCTCATAAATAGACTCCGTCTTCCTCCCAACCAGTTGAAGACACTCAACCTGTTGATGCTGCAGAAACCGTGGCTGAGCCTCCTTTGAAGACGTTTGTACCAACCGGATGTTCAACCGGTGCAGACTTCAAAGTAGATAATACCTCTTCGATACTGGGCCGGTGTGAGCCGGTTACGAGGTACATTTGTTCGATTATGGAAAAAGTCCTTAACAAGGTCAGGGAGGACTGCAACTGGATCGGCAAGTGTGTGGTCGTTCCCTCACCAGAAGAGGCGATCACCACCCACGTGGAGGGTTATTTAAGTGTTTGCACTTACCCTTCAAGTTGGGCCCTTTGGACTCAGTTATCGTTGCCTTTTGTAAAAGGTACGAAGTGACCTTGGGTTAGATCCATCCCTCTTTCTGGAGACTAGTCATTCTCCTTCGTTTTTTTGCAAGCACGATCGACGAGCATCCTTTTACCGTCGATCATATTATGTGGTTGTACAGTCCCCGACTTTACCGAGGAGGATTATAAAACTTGCTCGCCGGGCGAGCAAAGCCCTCTTTCTCTAGCATCGATGAGGATAGGGATCGGGGCTGGTTGGGCCAATACGTTCGAGTGAAGACGTCAGACCTGATCCCGGCCGAAGACATGCCTTTTCCCGAGAAATGGAACATGAACCGTTGTTACCCTATCTCTCAATTTGTTCAATGTTTTTCCCTTCGTCACTTTACTAACCAATTTCATATGATGTAGCCGTATCTCGGATGCACTGGATGTCAATCTGACCGATGGATAGGCGTAGCAGAAAAGAAAGGGTCAATTACAAGAGGAAGGCGGAGGAAAAAAGACGAGAGAGCAAGAGCTCCGTCCCGGAAGCAGGACCTTCCCTTCCTTTGACCAACGGGTCGCCAAAATTTTATTTGAAAGAGCAAGCCAGAGAAAAGAAGCGACCATCTTGACTGCTTCGTAGCCGCGTGCGACGGGGGAAGGGGTTCCTCGTCTGGCGCTCGAGAGAAAAACAAAGCAATGCCAAGAGCTCGGTCAATCCGCTGTTCATCGATAGACGAAGCTCTCTCTTTATCATCTCGTGCCAGATGCAACATCCTTTTTCCTTCTCGCGAACCACGGGAGCGCCTAGCGCCCAGAGGAGCAAAGCTCATTTTCCTTTCAGGTCGAGTGGAATACTACTTAGACAAGTAGAAAGGAACAAGGTCTTATGGCACGATCACTATATCTTCGATTTTTCTTTATCTCTCCTCTAAGGGAAGAGGTGGCTCTACACATTTACAGAGCTAACCCCTGTCCAGTGCCTGGCAGAGCTAAGGGGGCTTCAATCCTTACTCTTTATCCCCATCTTCGCCCTCCGGCCGCGATTCCTCATATCAAGGAATGGGTTGAAAGAATAGTGTCCCAGAGACCTTATTTAGAATGCGCTTGGTGTGAGCTCTCGAAGGGCTGATGGGAGGCCCGACTCCATGGTGAGACAAGTTAAATTCGAGCTCAGCATTTTTGGTTATTGATTTCTAATTCGTTCCACTCTTCCTTTGTAGGTTTATTGAAGGACGTTGAAATGAGGCCTGTGGCTCGCAGGGAATGTGTCCACAGGTGATGAGGTTCCCTGCGAGCCACCTGCTTCAAAGCAGGAGAAAGAGAAGAAGAGGAAAGAAGCCCCCAGTTCTTCAGAGCTCCAAAAAAAGAGACCGAAAAAGAGAATAGCTCGTAAGCCTAAAAGCAACATTAGTGATCAAATATTGTCTTCGGACTCACTTCGTTGATTGAGGGACGAGTCCGAAGGAGATGAAGATTTTGATTTTGTGGCTAGTGAGCCATCCCAAACAGAAGGACGAGGGGTCCCCGAGCCGAGAGCTGATAAAACAGACCTTCATCGAGTCGGCGGCTCCAAGGTAGGGGCAAGAACTGGGGCTTCTCCCGATGCAAGGAGGGCTTCGAGGGAGTCTTAGGCCCCATAGAGTTGATAGATTCTCCTTCCTTCTCAGAATCGACACTCAAAGAAGCTCAAGCAGCAAAAGAACGTTCCCCGGACGGGGGCCATACATCGAAAGGCCCTTTCCGTGGTTTCTTCGATGGCATGGATTCGGCATCCGCGGAAGATACCTTTGGGCTCGGCAACTTTGAAGTACCGAGGAAAAGTTCATCCACCAGCACGAACGGGGTTTCTTTCGGTCCGAAGTTGGTCGACAAATTTCCTGCTCCGAGTTCATACCCTGATCGGAAATGGACCATATCCTTTACCATTCCTAAAGATGCTAAGGTCATTTCCGCTCCTGTTGGTGTGGCCAGCTATCTTTGGTGTTTGGTGACTGACGAAGATCAGGCCAAGATGAATGAAGTGGATGCATCCTACTTGTTCAACGAAGCTCAGCAAGCATTGAATAGGGTAATTTTCTGACAAGCCTTATTTGGTGTTTATTGTTTTGTACTTTAAAACTTTGGCTAACTGTAACACTTTCTTTTGTGTTTGCAGGCCTTGGTACTTCATTATGAGGCTTTCCTTCGATTCCGGGAAGAATCAGGACGTTGTGAATGGCTCGAAGGGGAGATGAACCTAAGGGCCGAATTAGATCTTTCCCCGAATGACAATTCCGGCTTGGTCGAGCAGGTGGGGCAACAGCTCGATCAAATCAACCAACTCCGATCTGAGGTAAGCACGGCTAGGGCTGAAGTTGATGAATGGAGGAGCAAGATGGATCGGCTGGCTTCAAAAAAAGAGGCCTTTCATGCTCAGTTAGGTTCAGCAGAGGCTCAACTGGGGGAAGCAAAAGGGAGGATCGAGGCTTTGACTAGGAGCACCGATGAACTCCAGTCTCAAGTCAGCGTGATTA
This sequence comes from Nicotiana obtusifolia, assembly GCA_002018475.1. NCBI lineage: Eukaryota > Viridiplantae > Streptophyta > Magnoliopsida > Solanales > Solanaceae > Nicotiana > Nicotiana obtusifolia. The sequence continues at coordinate 75,366 of MCJB01039253.1, read as the reverse complement.
CCTCGGATCGATATGCTATAACCAATGAGCTGTAAATGGCTAAATCGGAAGCTGCTGTGATCAAAGCCGAGGCTGATGAGCTGGTGGGCCAGTACAAGGCCGATGCCGAGGCCGCTCAAGATCAATCAAGAAATATGGTTGATCACATGAAGTGGCAATCTCGCCGGCTCGTCCTCGAGGAGATCCATGCTCGAGGCTTTGATCTATCGGTGGAGATCGAAGATGCCAAAAAAGCCGAGACAAAGCCAGAAAGTTAGCTTTCCCGGAGGAGGATGATTCTGAGAGCTCTGAAGAATGAGGCGTCCCTTTCTTTTCCTTTCTTTTATTTGACATTATGTAATGAAATTCCCACTTTTGTAAATGTACTTCGTTGTGTATATATACAAAGCCTTTTTTCTTTCCTTCTTTCCTTAGCTTTCAATAATTATTGACTTGGTATAACTCTTAGCCTTAAAACTGAGGGTTTGCTTCAGTAAATATTCTGTCCCCTCGAATTCTGTTAGCTCGATTTGACCTTAGCCATTTAAAATTTGGGATTTTCCGTAGTAGGTTTCCCCTCGATCTCCATTAACTCGAATGGCCTTAGCCTTTTAAGGTTATGCGGTTTGCCTTAGTAGGCCTTACTCCCCCTCGAATTTCATTAACTCAAAATAGCCTTAGCTTTTTAAGGTCCGAGGTTAGCCTTAATAGGTCTTGCTTCCCTTCGAGTTTTGTTTACTCAGAATGGATTTAGCCTTTTAAGGATTGAGGTTTGCCTTAGTAGGTCTAACTCCCCTTCGAGTTTTATTAACTCGGAATGGCTTTAGCCTTTTAAGGGTCGGGGTTTGCCTTAGCGGGTCTTACTCCCCTTCCAGTTTTATCAACTCAGAATGGCCTTAGCCTATTAAGGATCGGGGTTTGCCTTAGCAGGTCTTACTTCCCTTCGAGTTTTATTAACTCGGAATGGCCTTATCCTATTAAGGATCGGGGTTTGCCTTAGCAGGTCTTACTCCCCTTAGAGATTTATTAACTCGGAATGGACTTAGCCTATTAAGGATCGGGGTTTGCCTTAGCAGTAGTACCGTTTCAAGTGACTTATGTTCCAGTTGTTTGGTAGTTGTTTGCCATCCATTGTTCCAAGCTTGTCGGATCCCTTTCCAGTGATTTTTATGACAGAGTAAGGTCCTTCCCAGTTTGGTCCCAGTTTCCCTTTATTCGGATTTCGTGTGTTGGGTGTGACCTTCCTAAGCACTAAATCTCTGATATTGAAGTGTCGAAGATGGGTTCTCCTATTGTAGTACCTTTCGATCTTTTGTTTTTGAGCGGCCAATCGAACAAGGGCAGCTTTCCTTCTTTCATCCAATAGTTCCAAATTCATATTCGTAGCCTCGTGGTTCGATTCCTCGGTTGCATAGCGGAATCTGACACTTGGTTCACTGACCTCGACCGGTATCAAGGCTTCGACACCGTAAACTAGGGAAAAAGGAGTGGCTCCAGTGCTTGATTTCTCGGTTGTGCGATATGCCCATAGGACTTGGGGCAATATTTCCTTCCATTTCCCCTTCGCATCGGTTAATCTCTTTTTGAGATTTTGAAGTATTGTTTTATTGGTAGATTCGGCTTGTCCATTCCCACTAGGGTTGTAGGGCGTTGATAGGATTCTTTTGATCTTGTTATCTTCAAGGAATTTTGTCACTTTGCTGCCGACGAACTGTTTCCCGTTGTCGCATATGATCTCTGATGGCATGCCAAATCGACATATGATGTGATCCCACAGGAACTCGATTACTTCTTTTTCCCTAACCTTCTCATATGTCTGCGCTTCTACCCATTTAGAGAAATAATTAGTCATAAAAAGAATGAATTGAGCCTTACTCGGTGTGTAGGGAAGAGGGCCAACGATGTCCATTTCCCACTTCATGAACGGCCATGGTGATAAGACTGAGTGTAGCGTCTCTTCGCGTCGATGGATCATCGGGGCATGCCTTTGACATTCGTTAAATTTTTTAACAAACTCCTTCGCATCCTTTTCCATGTCGACCCAATAATATCCGGCTCTGATTATTTTTCAGATTAGTGGTTTGGCACCGGAATGATTCCCACAAGTGCCTTTGTGGATTTCTCTTAAAATGTATTCAGTGTCACCCGGTCCCAGACATATCGCGAGGGGGCCGTCGAACGTTCTTCTAAATAAAGTTCCATCATCGGACAAGCAAAATCGAGTCGCCTTCGTACGCAAGGCTCTTGATTCTTTTGGAAAAGGGAGTTTTCCGGAGCTGAGATATTCTATGTATTTGTTCCTCCAATCCCAGGTTGGACTCGTCGTATTGATTTTCGCGTGGCCTTCTTCCACTACCGACCTCATGAGCTGTACGACCTTTTCAGATTCAATCTCATCATCTTCGACTGACGATCCCAAACTGGCGAGGGCATCGGCTTCGCTGTTTTTCTCTCGAGGTATGTGTTGTAAGGTCCATTCTTTGAACCTATGTAGCGTAACTTGTAGTTTGTCTAAATATCTTTGCATCCGTCCTTCTCTGACCTTAAACGTTCTGTTGACTTGATTCACCACAAGAAAGGAGTCGCACTTAGCTTCGATCATTTCCACTCCCAGGCTTTTGGCTAGTTCTAAACCTACAATCATGGCCTCATATTCTGCCTCATTGTTAGTTAACTTTACAGTCTTGATAGATTGTCGAATTGTGTTACCAGTTAGGGACTTTAGCACGATGCCAAGCCCCGGTCCATTCGCGTTCGAAGCACCATCTGTGAACAGGGCCCATACTCCTGAAGGAGTCCTCGATCCGACCAGTAGCTCTCTTTCGACCTCGGGTGTTAGGGATGGTGTAAAATTGGCCACGAAATCTGCCAACACCTGAGATTTGATGGTGGTTCGGGGTCGATATTCAATATTGTACCCACTTATTTCGATAGCCCATTTGGCCAGTTGGCCCGAGAGCTCGGGTTTATGCATTATGTTTCTTAACGGGTAAGTTGTTACAACGCATATGGGATGACACTGGAAATAAGGCTTTAATTTTCTGGAGGCGCTCAACAAAGCGAGTGCCAGTTTTTCCAAGTGAGGATACCTAGTCTCGGCCTCGCCCAAGGTTCTGCTAACATAATAAATTGAAAATTGCGTACCTTGCTATTACTGCTACCTCCGAGATCGCAAGGTAAAGGTACAGCTATTCACCTATCTTCGGTGTATGTAGCAAGGGCGGGCTAGACAGATACATTTTGAGCTCTTCCAAAGCATGTTGGCATTCCGGTGTCCAAGAAAAGTTGTTCTTCCTTTTCAACAGATCGAAAAATCGATGGCTTTTATCGGACGATCTTGAAATAAATCATCCCAAAGCAGCTATCCGCCCTGTCAGCTTTTGTACAGCCTTCACATTATCTACGACTGTGATATCCTCGATAACTTGATCTTTCCGGGGTTGATCTCGATTCCACGATTCGAGACCATGAAACCGAGGAACTTGCCCGAACCTACACCAAACGCGCATTTCTCGGGTTCAACTTCATGTTGTTGCTTCAATACGTCGAATGTTTCCTGCAAATGGTTCAAATGGTCCTCTGCTCGCAGGGACTTAACTAACATGTCGTCAATATAAACTTCCATTGTTTTACCTAGTTGTTTTTCGAACATTCGGTTTACTAGGTGTTGGTAAGTGGCTCCTGCATTTTTTAACCCAAATGGCATCACATTGTAACAGTATGTGCCATATATAGTGATGAAGGATATTTTTTCTTGATCAACCGGGTCCATTCGTATTTGGTTGTAGCCAGAGTAAGCATCGAGAAAACTAAGGGTCTCATGGCCGGCGGTAGCATCGATCATGCGATCGATGTTAGGTAAAGGAAAAGAGTCTTTTGGGCATGCCTTATTTAAATCCTTATAATCTACACACATTCTTAGTTTATTCCTTTTTTTAGGGACTACTACTATATTTGCTAACCATTCCGGGTATTTAACCTCCCGAATGGACCCTATCTTCAGAAGTTTAGTTACCTCATCCTTGATGAATGTATGTTTGATCTCGGACTGAGGCCTCTTTTTTTGCTTGACCGAACGGAACTTCGGATCTAGGCTCAGCTTGTGAGTAGTTATCTCCGGCGGTATACCTGTTATATCAAGGTGGGACCAAGCGAAACAATCTTCGTTAGTTATAAGGAATTAAATAAATTTTGTCCTGAGCTCGGAGCTTAGGCCCGAGCCCAGATATACCTTTCGTTCGGGCAAGTCTTCTCGCAGTGTGACTTGCTCGAGTTCCTCAACCGTTGATTTGGTGGCATCGGACTCATCGGGGCTGATGAAAGATCTGGGAATTCCATAATCATCATCCTCGACATATGTTTGTTTATCCGCATTTGTCGAAGATGGTGTCTGTGATTGCTATTTTATCTTGCTCTCGACCCTTTGTGAAGGAACTGTTGGTGCTGGTGTTATTTCTTCCACCGCGAACATCTCTTTTGCAGCTGGTTGTTCCCCGTAAACCGTTATAATTCCATCGGGTGATGGGAATTTCAACACTTGGTGCAGCGTTGAAGGTACGGCTCTCACGTCGTGGATCCATGGTCTCCCGAATAGAGCATTGTACCTCATGTCCCCTCCGATTACGCAGAACTTCGTTTCTCGAATGGTTCCGGAAGTGTTTATCGGTAACGTTATTTCACCCTTGGTGGTCTCACATGCCATATTGAACCCATTGAGTACTCAGACTGTAGGAACGATTCGATCCATCAAGCCGAGTTTTTCTACGACCAATGATCGGATTATATTGGCCGAACTGCCCGGGTCGATCAATACGCGTTTACTCTAACTCTATGTATAAGCACATATATTACTAGTGCATCATTGTGGGGTTGTATAATCCCTTCCGCATCTTCCTTGTTAAAATGTAAGATCCCCTCCGTCGCGTAATCTCGAGTGCACTTTTCCCTGGTGATGGATATCTTGGTGTGTTTCAGCATCAGACCTTGAGGGGTATCTACTCCACCGATAATCATGTTGATCGTGTGTTGAGGCTCTTCCTGGCTTACCTGTTTATTCCTATTTTCGAAGTGATTCTTTGCTCGGTCGCTCAAGAATTCTCGAAGATGTCCGTTATCGAGCAACCTTACTACCTCCTCTCTCAATTGTCGGCAATCTTCTGTTCTATGACCATGAGTACCGTGATATTTGCATATCAAATTAGGATTCCTTTGGGCTGGATCCGATTGTAATGGTCGAGGCCACTTAGTATCTTTGATGTGACCGATAGCTGATACGAGAGTGGCCACATCAATATTGAAATTATACTCCAATAACCGAGGTGCCTCTTGATGACTGATGGTCCTCTCGAAGTTGCCTTTAATTATGGGCCCTCGGTTATACTAACCTCGGTCATTTCTCCTTTTGTGTCTTGGGGAGTTTTGTCTTGCTGTAGTAATTTTTCTTTCCCCGTGATATGGCCGATGTCGTTCTCTATTCAATCTTGGTTCACGATAAATCTCCGTTCGAACTTTATCATGAGTTCTAACGGGATAAATGGATCCCGAAGGAGCTCCAAGCTGATCATCTTCGACTCTGATTTTTGATTGGTATCAGTTATGTACATTGGCCCATGTGAAGGCAGGGTATTCTATCAAGTTTTGCTTGAGTTGCTGTGAAGCCGTCGAGCTTCGAACGTTGAGCCCCTAAGTGAAGGCCTGAACAGCCCAATCGTCTGTGACCGGTGGCAGGTCCATCCGTTCCATCTGAAAACAAGATATGAATTCTCTGAGCATCTCGTTATCCTTTTGTCTAACTTTGAATAGGTCTGACTTTCGCGTTTCAACCTTGATGGCGCCTACGTGTGCTTTTACAAAAAAATCTGCAAGTATAGCAAAGGAGTCAATGGAATTAGGGGATAAGTTGTGATACCATGTCATGGATCCCTTCGACAAGGTTTCCCCGAACTTTTTCAACAAAACGGATTCGATCTCATCAACTTCCAAGTTGTTCCCTTTGATAGCGCATGTGTATGCGGTTACATGCTCGTTTGGATCGGTCGTTCCGTTGTACTTGGAGATTTCCGGCATGTAGAATTTTTTGGGTATTGGTTTTGGAGCGGCACTCGATGGGAAAGGTTTTTGTACAAATTTTTTGGAATCCAGGCCCTTTAATATTTGGGGTGCTCCTGGGATTTGGTCCACCCTGGAGTTGTACGTTTCCACCTTTTTGTCATTTGCCTCGATTTTTTCTCTCCAGATTACTCGTTTGGTTAATTCCTCGAGCATCTTCATAATCTCAGAGTTTGCCCCCGATTCACCTTCATTCGGCTCTCCCGTAACTGGTTCATTCCTAGGAACAGTTCCCCAAGAAGGGCCAGGCTCAGTTTTGTTCGATATTTGGCTTCGATTTTGTAACTGAGCTATGGCTGCCTGCTGGGCTTGCAACATTTCGAAGATCATCCTGAGGCTGATCCCCCTACGAACTCTATTTGACGGGCCAGTAGTCTAATCTGCATTGACTGCCACTTGTGAATTAGCATCGATCGGAACTTTATCACTGGGTGCTATGTTGTTGTTTTCTCCTTGATGGTCGAATTCATTATCGACGTACAAAGGTACAGATTGAGAATGCGACATAGCCGTATTGCAACCTAAAATCAGAGATACTTCAAAGAGCAAGTGTAAAATAATTTGTGTGACAAATAATTGTATCAAACACTCACTATTATCCTTAGCCCCACAATGGGCACCAAACTGTTTACCCTGAATTTCGGATAACAATTGAATTTATACGTGGTTTTAAGGATATGTGACTCAATTTGATACAAGTAACGAATAATATAACGGAAATTGAAGTCAATAGATAAATGGAGAAGAGATCCAAACCACAAGCCTTGGATAATCTTGGCCTTGGCTGATTCTTCCAAGATAAAAAGTAAATATAACTGGAGTCAGATAAATAAAGTAATGTAGGAAAATAATAAAAGCTGTTTTCTTTTCTTTTTATTGATGATTTTCTTGAGATGGCCTTGAACAATTACATTGCCTCTTTATATAGTTGGGGGATAATCTTTTATACAAGGTAAGAATCTATTTATAAAGTAAAACATCTCTTGATTTGCTGGTTTAACGATCTTATTGATTGATGCCGAGATTCCCGTCGTGATGCTTACCTATCACGGATTTTTCGGTCCTTTCGTCATTCAAATTTGATGACCTACCCTAGAACGTTTCCTGGAATCGAGCTCGATAGACTCAGTTCGGGCATCCTGGCTTCGTACTCTGATTCAATGTCATTCGGTCTCGACCTTCAATGTTTGGTACCTCGATCCCAATTTATCCAGCAGTAATCATGATGAATACTAACCGTATAGAGTCTAGCCTAATTTGATTATATATAGGCGGGCCTGAGTTCGACCTCATACATATTTATTTGTGGTACTTCTGTAGTCCGGACTATCAAAGATCTAAGACAAAAAGAAAATTATTAAACTATGTAAGTCGCGTCTTGAGAGATTCTCTTTCAACTAATTAAATAAGACCAATGAAGTTTAAGGTTATAACACATATTTTGAGAAAGGAAACTCATGAGTAGTAAAAGAGTATTTTAACAAGGAATTTTTGCAAGAAAACATTACATGCTTGATAATATTATAAGTCCTTTTATCGAAAGGAAAGCTGATCGTTGAAAATTTATTTCGACCTGGAATTGCATGGTGCAACTATAAAGCAAACAATCTTTGTGATATGGTTAATTTCCTACATAGCACACACTAAATAATTATGCTTAAATTCAAAGTAGTAAAGAATTAAGTTCTTATGTGTAACAATTTTATGTATAAACATATAAATGGTGATTATAATTTTATTTAACTTGAAATTAATTAAAGAATAAACTTTATTTTAAAAGAAAAATCAAGCCAAAATAAAAAGTGCAGGAGCATCATATTGTGTGTGTTTGTGTTATGTTTGAAAAGCTTATAGGAGATCGAAAAACCTTATAGGATAATCAATCTCTCCGAGAAGGAAAAACTTCGTGCTTCAATGTCAAAATTTTGTGGGTGAAGCATCTCATTTTAGTTTTTGTAAAATGAAAGAGAAAGAGATCTAAAATAGGTGGGAAAAAATGGAATCAGGTCACAAAAGACCAAAAAGAAATTACCACAAAAAGAAGCATTATTGGTCTGGAGTATTTATGTCTAATATATTGTCAACCAAATAGAAATATTTTAAAAGGAAAATAATAAATTCAAATTAAAAAATATATATAGCAAATGAAAACCAATTAAAATCCAAATTAAAAAATACAATCATCAGGAAAGTAGATTTATCACATTACTTAACTAAATTATTTAACGACTTCTTTAATTGCTGCAACATTTATGCAGTCGTTTATCTTTTAATTTTTCAGAAGGACAACCAAGTTAGTCTTGTGTTTGGTCGAAGAGATGTCATTTGACAGCCACTTCAGTGAGTTTTCATATCTTTGATGTTAGAATAGTAAGAAATCTATTTAAAAATTATTTTACATAAGAAAAAAGAATATATAGGTGAAGGAATTATTTTAATGGGAGAAGAACAAAAGGTAAACAAAAATTTGTTCGGTTGTTCTTTAGAAAGATCTAAACTATAAGTGAAGAAGAGAGGCCCATACATGCTTCGTTGTATATGAAGCGTTGTAACATTAATGAAGATTTTAATTATGAAGCGTGCTTGGACCTTAGATTATTCAAGACGATCAGGGTATTTAAGTTATTTAAAAGAGTATTTTAGTAGTTTGACTTTTTAATTTTAAGGTTTCTACTTCTAATAATATATAAATTATCATATCAAAGGTTATTGTATCGCATTTTAATACTATTGTTTTGGTTGAATTATATATTATATTGATTAAAACCTTAATGTGTATTTCTTATTTTAATGTTTTAAATTTTACTAAAATAGAAATAAAAACTTAATGAGTATCCTCCATAATAAATATTTAAAATAATTTCTCTGTTTAAATTATCCTAATGTAAAATGAACTTTGACACTTGTGTTTTTGCATATTGGCCAAATAAGGGGCTCCATTGCTAAAAAATGAATCTAAGGTAGGCTATTAGGTGAGATAGGAAATACAATAATTTTAGGGACTTACATAATATAATTGGTTGAACGTAGCACTGTAAGGGTGATGTTCGAGCTGCACAACAAGCAACCCACCATCTCCTCCGTCTCTTCACCTAATACTAATACAAGACAGTAAAATATTCCCGATTTCAGGTGGAAAGTGGAAACCGAATTTGGAATGAGAGAGCAATTCTTCATCACCTTGAAATCTTATTGTTGAGTATAAGTATGGCAGAATCAGGTAAGAATTAATTTTACTAAATCACTTATGCGCAAAGTCCGTTTATATTACTAGTTTTTTATTAAGAATTTATTGCTATGGTTTAGATAATTTTGACATGTGTGGAGTTGGTTACACTTATAGTTGCTTCGTCTTAATGGTCAATCAAAACCAACTTCTTTTCCAACGATCTAGTTTTGTTGGAATACCATGATTTGATGGTCTCATTGGGTTTTTTGTTCCATTTAGCATACGGATATTAGATGTTTCATTCTAGGGCTACTGTTTTCTGGTGTGATATCTGCACCTCCTACCCGAAAGCAGTTGAATATACTACCAAGGCTAGATCCGCCTCTGGACTGCTGGAGGGATTAGAAGATAGATACAAATTACCATGTGTCAAATGAGTGGATCATGTGGCCACTGTTTCTTGCATATTTTCTTGTCACTTGTATATCTTAGCATTAATCCTTTTGCTGGTTGAAAAGATCAGTCAACCTCAAAAATAGCTTGTACATGCCTGAGTTTCTCGACTACTTTGGAACTGAGTAGTTTTTTGATAATACATAGACAAAAGGAAAAAGCTCACCTGATTTAGTTGATAGACCTATGCCCACAGCAGGGGTAGAAGAATAAAGACTCCCTTGCCCAGGCTTTCTTAATCCCATTTTGAGCTCATTTCCCCTTGCTAACTTGGTCATGGGAAGATATCAATAAATGACATATTATTGCCTTAGCTCTGTCCTCTGGCAGGGGGTACTGGATGGGATACTAGGCCCTCTGAGGCACTCAGTATAGCTAGATGGTATCTCTTAACTAATCGGTCAAATTGTTGAGAATATGAGATTACCCTCTTCTAACTAGCGTCCATATGATAATTTCATGGTTGTGACAATCACTATTTGTATTTTGTATTTTGCAATACAGTTGGATTTTTTGGACCCATAACCTCGGGTGGTTGTTAATAAAAGGATTGCCCAAAATGCAAATTAAGCATGCCGAACTGCGGTGTCTAGCAGAAATGTTTGCTAGAATCCATCTTCTTGATTAAACTGATGTAGTTTTTCCATCCCCGTCTACCTTCTCTAAGTGAGCTCTTTCTATTGATCTTTTCCCTGTAGCTCTCTCTTCTTCTATTAATCCATCATCCCAAAAATGTGACCAGTTAACCGGCCAACAAAGTGACAAAGTTTGATAGAAATCATGAAGAATCATTTTACTTGACCAATTTGTCACTTGCGCAAGAATTAAGCCATACTTTAGTAGTATGTATGCTAATGACAGAACATGGATTTGTAAGCTGCCTTGAGAGGAAATACCTCTTGACAAAGGAAAAAGTAAATCATCAACTGAAGACTTACATGCAGGCTTCCTGATCGTGCACTTGTTTTCCTTGTAGGGTTACTAGCAGCATTAGTAGTTCTTATTGTTGTTTCGCCTAAAAAATACTTGCGATGTAAATAGGTGTTCACTTTTGAGATCAGTCAATTAGGCTTGTTATATGTCTGCTATCAGGAGCCAGTGTGGGCAGACTGAAAGACATAAGCTTAAGCGCCCTTTAAAGAATCAATGCCTAATGTAGTTAGCCCCATGGGTAGCACCAGCTTGGATCAAAATCTTCTTATGTTGACAGAGTACAACCAGAAGAAAATCGCAGACACCTACTAAAGTAAAGGGAGTAAGTGATGAAGAGTGTGAAAATAATTCAATGTGGCCTTGACCAAGGAGCATTAGTTCTTTATATTCACCAGTGAGTCAGTGACTGAAAAGAAAAGCGGTCTTTGAGGAAACATTGTCTAGTAAATTGCTTACTGACCTGCCAAAGACTACTTGCAATTCTAAGAGCCTTCTTTTGTTTGAAAACTAAGGCACATGAGTGACTTCAGTTGAAGCCTATTGATGACATAGGGAACACGAGCAAAAACTGGATGCAGCTTGTCCTAAGCTATTAAGGGCCAGCTAGTCCCCCTCGCAGGACAGTGAAACTAATGAGCCTAGTTCATCACAAAAAACAAGATCTCTCTCTTTCTCTTTCCAAATGGTCCATAAATGCTGGAGCAATCTTTCAAGCTCTGTTTATGATTCCACTCCTTTGTCTGAATTTTCAGCAGAAAAGTATGTCTTCAACGTCTTGTTGCATCACCCGTTTTGATCCAAATATGTTTTAATCTTCTGTCTGCAATTTGGAGGTGACTGGACAACGGAGTAATAAGTGCTTTTTGTCCCCCCC
>MCJB01039253.1:25748-63676 GCA_002018475.1 Nicotiana obtusifolia | reverse complement strand
ACCCCACCTTTTCTACACATGAAGCACCAATTACTGAGAAGTTATTCCTTGTTATGATAATTTGGCAGTAAATAGCTATGCAATCAGCTGTCTATATGAAAGAAATGTGAACATCCTGGGATCCAAATGAGGGAGAGCCATCCGCCATGTTTTCCCTTTTCTGTTATCCTTTATAAAAGATTAAGCAGTGAAGATTCCTGAACTCTGGGCATCCCAAATCCATGTATCAGGAACATCAGGAGAGATATTGACACCTGAGAAGCATATAACTGCACAACCTAAGCAGATATATAAGTAGTACCTAATGACCTATAAAAGAAGTACCTAATGGTTTGAACTAACTGCAATTTGACCAACGAATTACTGTACTTAGTAATATTTCTACCTCTAACATCTTATTTTTTAAGCTTGAAGCATAATATTTGGAGCTCAGTATCATTGGATAGTGAGGAATTACTTGAAAATGGCTTCTTTCTCTATGCTCATGTCTCTCTCCAATTGAGCGTATATTCATGTGGATCTAGTTAGAGGATAGGGAATGAGGAAAAAGGGAGTTAAAAAAGTAAAATACAGTACTATCACACTTTCCTTTTTCTTTTACTTTCTGGAAACCTAGAGAGAGCATATGACAAAGTCCTTATAGAGGTCCTTTGGAGATGTTTGGAGGCTAGACGTGTGCCTGTAGCATACACTAGTTTAATTAAGGACATGTATGATGGAGCTAGGACATGGGGTAAGGACAGCGGGAGGGGACTCGGAACACTTTCTTGTTGTGATAGGGTTGCACCAAGTTAGCTCTTAGTCCGTTTTTATTTGCTTTGGCGATGGACATACTGACATGACACATTTAAGGGGAGGTGTCATGGTATATGTTATTTGCTGATGATATAGTACTGATTGACGAGATGCGAAGCGGAGTTAACACAAGGCTGGAGGTTTGATGATAGACCCTAGAATCAAAAGGTTTCAAGTTGAGCAGGACTAAAACAGAATACTTAAAGTGCAAGTTCAGTGACGCAACTCATGAAGCGGACGTGGACATAAGGCATGACTTGCATGTCATCCCAAGAGAGGGAGTTTCAAGTACCTTGGGTCTGTAATCCAAGGTAATGGGGAGATTAATGAAGATGTCGCACATGGTGTTGGAGCGAGGTAGATGAAATGGTGGCTCGCATCTGGTGTTTTGTGTGATAAGAATGTGCCACAAAGACTTAAGGTAAGCTCTACAAAGTGGTGGTCAAACAGACTATATTGTATGGGGCGGACTGTTGGCCATTCAAGAACTCCCGTGTCGAGAAAATGAAAGTAGCAGAAATGAGGATGCTGAGATGGATATGTAGGCAAACCCGGAGAGATAAGATTAGGGATAACTGTATTCGGGATAACATGGGAGTGGCCAACATGGTGGACAAGGTGTGGGAAGTGAGGCTGAGATGGTACGGGCATGTGAAGAGGAGATGCACAGATACCCCAATGAGGAGGTGCGAGAGGTTGTGCATGGTGGGTCTGAGGAGAGGGAGAGGTAGGCCTGAGAAGAAATTAGGGAGAGGTGGTTAGGTAGGACATGGCACAGGTTTAGCTTATCGAGGACATGACTGTTGATAGGAGGGTGTGGAGGTCGAGAATTATGGTAGAAGGTTACTAGGTAGTCAGAGTGTATCTCTTTTCCATCTATTCTAGTATTTCCTTAGATCTTTAGTACTACGTGTTGTTTCTTTTGCTTCGATTTCCTTATTATCCGATCTTGTTGTTGTTACTGCTTATTGTTTATGCTTCCTTTTTCATCTTGCCTTGAGCCGGGGATCTATCGGAAATAACCTCTCTATCTTCACAAGGTGGGGGTAAGGTCTGCGTAGACATTACTCTCCCCAGACCCCACTTGTGGGATTACGCTGAGTTTGTTGTTGTTATTGTTGTTTTTACTTTCTGGAAAGGAAGCTAAAGGTGGAATATGTTTCTTAACGTTTTTGCAATTCATAATAATTATTAACTTTCCTACAATATTACATGAACAAATTAAGATTTCGTCGAACAACCTTTTATTTGTCACCAATCAATTAGAAAGTCTTCTTTTCCTCCTTTAGGTTTAAGATCAACATAAATATCATTGTCTGCATTTCAGAAGTCTGCAGGAACATGATGGTTACAGGTTCTTGGCTTTTAGCATAAAAAGGTTTTACTTCGGCAACACGCAGAAAACCCCCGTCCATTTGCCATTATTGTCATCCGCTCATCCACACCCAACCTGTGAAAGCTTGTCATAACATAAGCACTTGAAACAGTGTCTTCCTGAAAACAGTTGTTTTTCCTGGGAAATATTGATGTGTGCTTTTGTGTTTGTGACCTTCTGTAAATTGGTTGTAAGGAACTGTACTGCATTAGAAGATTTTAGCAACTGTTGCTATTTCATGTTTCAGGATACAATATAAATGATTTGGTTCAAGAAGGCCGTTTTAGGTGGTTGAGACCTGCAGAAGTTGTCTTTATACTACGGAATCATGAGGACCAGCAGCTTGCTAATCAACCACCTCAAAAGCCAGCTAGTAGTCTCCTCGCTCTTTAACTTTTTGTTTCCATTTCAGTAAGATGTAAAATATCTATTGACAACAGTGATCAATTAAAAAAAAACATATCTAGTGATAATCCTCTGACAGAACCATCTCATATTATCCTGTCTTCCCTTTGCTATCTTACAAAATTGGTTGATATCAACAGGTGGATCTATGTTTCTCTTTAACAAGAGGGTCCTCAGGTACTTCTGTAAAGATGGTCATAGTTGGCGTAAGAAGAAGGATGGAAGAACTGTAGGGGAGGCACATGAGCGGCTTAAGGTAACAATTGGTAGAAAACGTCATGTTTATTCTTTATTGAACAACACAAATGACATTTTTGTCTAAACATTTGTTATATATTTCACGTGGAGGGAGGTGTTAGTCATCCCGGCTAGGGACATTTTTGTTGGTTGACTCTCGAAATGACATCTTGAAAATAAAAAAAGAAAAAAAGAAAAAAAAGCCTATGATGTTCATGTTTCTGTTTTCCCGATATTTTTCATTGGATGAGAAATTTCTCTTTGTCTCTGCTGTGGCTAGGTTGGGAATGCTGAAGCCCTAAATTGTTATTACGCACATGGAGAGAAGAATCCTAACTTCCAGCGGCGAAGCTATTGGATGTTGGATCCGTGAGTTTATTTGCTAAATCTGTAATCTAGTCTTTTGCTTCTAGATTTGGAGCAGTTTAAGAAAGAAGTTCTAAACTCCTTAGGAATTTAGGGCTCTGAATGGATAAGGAGCACACATGAGAAATTTAACTAAATTTCTAGGGCTCCCTTTTCTTTCATCTCTGTCTCTCTCGCTCTCATCTCTCAGACCAAAGTTTGGACCAGGAACTGATTATTTTTCCCCGTTTTTGTTCTCAATTTTGCATGCTTGACAGTGCATACGAGCACATTGTCCTGGTTCACTACAGAGATATAACTGAGGTCAGTCTTCAGGAACCCAATTGTACAAATATCCCATATCCTGACATGAAATCTTGCTACTAATTTAACTCTATTTTCATCAAGTCATCCATGAAAAGATTCCTGCTTTGTAAAGTTTTTCTATCTTAGTCCAGTCATTGTCTCTTTTTGATTGTTTCTGTAATTTTTCATGTAAAAGCAGCTAAAAAATTGACACTGGACTAGAGAAGTTTCTATAATTGATTTCAGCATTTAATGCTATATCAGGGAACTTAATATTTGCTTGGTGCATCTTTATTAAGCAGTTTATTAGCTACAGTTGAATACGATAGGATCTAGTATGTCAAGCTATTTAAGCAATCTTAACGG
Organism: Nicotiana obtusifolia; assembly: GCA_002018475.1. NCBI lineage: Eukaryota > Viridiplantae > Streptophyta > Magnoliopsida > Solanales > Solanaceae > Nicotiana > Nicotiana obtusifolia. The sequence goes on along the minus strand of MCJB01039253.1, from coordinate 59,847 downwards.
CACTAGTTTCACTTATGACCCAAGGGGATGCAGATTGCAGCATTCATGTCACAGTCATCTCCAATTTCCTCTACTTTCTCTCTGAGTCCCAGCTTATATTCTACTCAACATCCAGGCTTTACTGTTGTTGGTAGTGAATCTTATCAACAGTACCCGAATGAATCTAGCCCTGGATCTGGGGAAGTTTGTTCTGATGCAGGCATCAATAGTAATGGGATGAACATCTCAGACATCACCAGGAGAACGGAGGGGGTGAGCAGCTCACCACGAGTTGAGATAAGTCAAGCATTGCGTAAACTTGAGGAGCAGTTAAGTTTAAATGATGACAGTTTGGATGAAATTGATCCACTATATAGTGAAATAGAGAACTCAGATGATGTTGAAAATTTTGTACATGATAATAAATCACTAGTCCAGATCCAGCACAAGTCAAACAATCTTCTGTTGCAGCCTCATTCAGGTTTCTTTCATTTTTTTCGTGCCACAAGATTATTATTAAATGCAGATATACATGCTTATCATTTGTCACTGCATTAAATTCCTGTTTTAATCATGCAACCTGAAACTCAGAGATTTTCTTCTTTCCTTGTACTTCGTTGGGAACAAGGTAGTTATTTTGTCAATTTGATTAGTGCACTTGGCTAGTTGTGCTTAGACTTGAAAATGTTATTACTCGATAACTCGGTTGATATCTTTTGTTTGAATGCTAGTCCTTTTGATAGCTTGTTTGAGAAAGAAGTACCTATAATGGAATTCTTCTACCTTTTGTTTTCACCAATCATCAAGCTAGGTTGAATGTTGATTGATAACTTGGCTTCTGCTAGCTCAGTCATGAGTTAGATAAACTGAGGCCATTTAGGCCTTTCATAGTGTTAGAATATCTATGTGAATATATATGTAATTAGTCCTAGTCTTGTATGTAATAGGAGTAGATTATATATATTATATGTACTTATAAATAGGGTTTATTGTATTACAATTAATATCAATAATAGATTTTTCTCCCGTGCATTCTCACATGGTATCCGACCATTAGTGAGAAACTTATCGCTCTGCATCATTCCAACAATTTCCGGGAAGAAAGACCTCGTCGCCATGCAATTTTCCGGCGACTTGATAGGTTGTCCGAAACAAAATCACTTTCCGTTGGTGTTGTGCAAAAAACCGACACCACCACAAGACTCCTCAGGAGGAGGTGACCAAACCCCAGTCAACCCCACCGGAAAATACCTTCCCAGGCGCCCTCACGTGTCGGAAGAAGGAGAAATTATCCGGCGAGATCTGACCCATGCACCTGCGCGTGAGGCCTATTCCGGCCAGATTTATTCCGAGCTTACTCATCCAATTTAAATCAAATTCCGACCACCTTTATATTTTTCCGGCCTGAACAATGTTTGTTTTCCGGCGTAAACAGTAGTTTTCAGAAAATTTTCTGCTTTTTCCGGCGTAAACATTGTCATGGCATTCGTATCAGAAGCCTTTGACTCACAATCCGTTGGATCCAATGCATTGAATCCATCATCGGATTATATTGAGTTCCTTGAGTACAAAGCATGTAAATAGACATCTTCAGGGATGGCTTCCATTGTTCAAACAGGTAGTAGTGTGACTTGTGTCTCCCGATCCTCAACCTCTGATTCTTGGGTCATTGATTCAGGTGCATCTGGTTACATTTCTGGTAACAAATCTCTGTTCACTACTATTTCATGTTCTCAATCTCTTCCAATAGTCACAATAGCCAATGAGTCTCAAATTATGCAACCGGAATAGGTCAAGCAAGTCCACCTCTTTCCTTACCTTTAGATTTAGTTCTTTATGTTCCCGGTAGTCCTTTTAATCTCATAGCCATTAGTTGCTTAACAAAATCACTTAAATGCTCTGTTTTATTTCTTGATGGCCTTTTTTTTATACAGGAATGTTGTACGGGGCGGATCATTGGTACCGAGCGTGAAAAAAATGGACTTTATTATCTTATCCTTGCAAAAACACTTATCATGTTATTGATTCACCAGATTTATTATATAAACGGTTGGGACCTCCCAGTTTGTCGAAACTTCAGAAAATGGTACCTGGTTTATCTCACTTGTCCACTCTAGAGTTTGAGTCATGTCAGCTCGGTAAGCATACTCGCTCCCATTTCCCTCGGTGGTCCTGATAATCCAGCAGAGTCACCTTTCACTTTAGTCCATTCAGATGTTTAGGGTTCTAGTCGGGTTAGTTCTACCTTGGGATTCTGCTACTTTGTCAGTTTCATTGATTGATTATTCTAGGTACACTTGGATATTTTTGATGAAAAATTGATCTGAGTTGTTTTCTATTTTCTTGACCTTCCACGTTGAAATTCAAAATCAATTTGGCATTTTTATCCGTACATTTCGTAGTGATAATGCCGTAGAGTATTTGTCTTCCCCATTTTAGCAGTTTATGAACTCTCATGGAATCATTCATCAAACATCTTGTCCGTACACATCTCAACAAAATGGGGTTGCTGAAAAAAAAGAACAAACATCTCATTGAAACTGCTCGTACCCTACTCGTACAATCTCATCTTCCATTGCGTTTTTGGGGGACTGCCGTTCTCACGTCTTGTTAGCTTATTAATCGTATGCCATCCTCAACTATCCAAAAGCAAGTTGCATTTTCTGTCTTGTTTCCCCATTTATCTTTGTTCTCTCTTCCACCCCTTGCCTTTGGGAGCACGTGTTTTGTTCAGAACCTTACTCCAGGAAAAGATAAGTTAGTTACTCGTGCTCTTAAGTGCGTATTTCTAGGTTACTCAAGAACATAAAAGGGATATCGATATTATTCAACTGACCTCCAGCAGTACCTTATGTCTGCTGATGCTACCTTCTTTGAAACCCAGTCATACTTCACAGGTCCAAGGGGTCATTTAGATATTTTGATGTACTATCAGTTCTATCATTTGGAGATTCAGTCACTATCTCCGATTCATCTTCCTCCATAACTCCAGCTCCACCACCTACAGCTCCAGTTCTAGCTCCAGTTCTAGCTCCACCACTTATAGCTCCAGTTCTAGCTCCACCACTTATAGCTCCAGTTCTAGTTCCACCATCTGCACCTCCAGTTCCAGCTCCACCACTTATAGCTCCAGTTCCATCACCTAGTGCAGTTCAACCTTCTATAGCTCCATCACTCCTTGCTTATCATCGTTGTCTGCGCCCAGCATTAGGCCCAGCTGATTCATGTCCTGCACCTGACCCTGCTCCTACTGTGGACTTTTGTCCTCCTAGTCCACCAATTGCACTTCGAAAAGGTATACGATCCACACTTAATCCTAATCCATATTATGTCGGTTTAAGTTATCATCGTCAGTCATCACCCCATTATGCATTTGTATCATCTTTGTCCTTTGTTTCCATCCCTAAGTCTACAGGTGATGCACTGTCTCATCCAGGATGGCGACAGGCTATGATTGACGAGATGTCTGCTTTACATACGAGTGGTACTTAGGAGCTTGTTCCTCTTCCTTCAGGTAAATCTACTGTTGGTTGTCGTTGCGTGTATGCAGTCAAAGTTGGTCCAGGTGGACAAGTTGACCGACTTAAGGCTCGTCTTGTTTCCAAAGGGTAATACTCAGATATTTGGGCTCGATTACAGTGATACTTTCTCTCCCGTGGCTAAGATAGCATCAGTCCGCCTTTTTTATCCATGGCTGTTGTTCGCCATTGGCCTCTCTATCAGTTGGACATTAAGAATGCTTTTCTTCACGGTGACCTTGAGGATGAGGTTTATATGGAGCAACCACCTGATTTTGTTGCTCAGGGGGAGTCTAATGGCCTTGTATGTCGGTTACGCCGGTCCTTCTATGGTCTAAAGCAGTCTTCTCGAGCCTGGTTTGGTAAGTTCAGCACAATATTCAAGAGTTTGGCATGACTTGTAGTGAAATTGATCACTCTCTGTTTTATGGGCATTCTGCATCAAATATATGTATTTATCTAGTGGATTTATGTTGGTGATATTGTTATACCGGCAATGATCAGGATGGTATTACTAAGTTGAAACGACATCTCTTTCAGCACTTTCAGACTAAGGATCTGGGTAGATTGAAGTATCTTTTGGGTATTGAGGTTGCTCAGTCTATCTCAGGTATTGTGATCTCACAATGGAAGTATGCCTTGGACATTCTTAAGGAGACAGGAATGACAGGCTGACACTCCTATGGATCTGAATCCTAAACTTCTGTCAGGATAGGAGGAGCTGCTTAGCGATCCTGCAAGATATAGGTGGCTGGTTGGTAAATTAAATTACCTTACAGTGACAAGACCTGGCATTTTCTTTCCTATGAGTGTTGTGAGCCAATTTATGGATTCTCCCTGTGATAGTCATTGGATACCGTTGTCTACATTCTTCGATATATAAAATCAGCTCCAAGCAGATCGTTGGATACTCAGATACTGATTGGGCAGGATCACCTTTTGATAGACGTTCTACGTCTGGATATTGTGTTTTAGTAGGAGGTAACTTGGTGTCCTGGAAGAGCAAGAAACAGAATATCGTTGCTCAGTGTAGTGCAGAAGCAGAATATCGAGCAATGGCGATGGCAACATGTGAGCTTGATGAACATATGAAGGCCATGATTTCTATAACAATGGAGGCTTATTGGGCTCATGAAGGTGCTAATGGATTTAGAGAATTGGGCCATGAATTTAAAATGCTTACACTAATTAGCCTTAGTCCAATTGAGGCCCAAGAATTTCATGCAATTGAAGAAGTCCAAGAATCCATTTAAGATTAGGATTTCTTTTCCTTAAAGATTGGGATTTCTTATTTCTTGTTTCCTAGTAATTTAATTTTTGTTTTAGTAGGATTATATTTGCAGTTCTAGTCAAACTGGGATTGTTAGTTGGTATCCCATTCCTACTAGAATTTCTTTTCCTATTTTAGTAAGGATAGGTTTTCTTAACCTTATTCTTATTATAATTTAATTAGGATTAGTTTTCCTTAACCTTATCAATTTTACTCATTGTAAGGCCTATTTAAAGGGCTTAATGTGCTGAACATAAATATTGGTGATTAGTTTTTCTAAGCTTTGCTTCAACAACATGATTGATCTTTTATTTCATTCTTCTTCCTTTATTAAACGCTTCTTGCAATCTTGCGGGATTGAGGAACGTGTGGGTGAGGTTTCTTTCCATCTTACATTCTTCTAACATGAGTTTGAAGAATGCTTTCGCTAGTTTTGTGAAAAACTTTAGCGGGGTACTTTTGTTTTTCTCTCTTCTTTGTACTTGAGAGGTGCAAAACCTTGAAAGTACTTCAGAGCTAGTTTGGATCTAACAGTTGCTCAAGGAGTTAAAATTTGGTGAGATCAGCCAAATGGAACTTGTGCGTGATATTCAAGCTGTCTTAATATTGCATCGAATTCGGTGTTCCATGAAAGAACTAAACACATTGAGATTGACTGTCACTTCGTGAGAGAAAAGATACTCTCAGGAGATATTACAACTAAGTTTGTGAAGTTGAATGATCAGCTTGCAGATATTTTCACGAAGTCCCTCACTGGTCCTCGTATTAGTTATATAGGTAACAAGCTCGGTACATATGATTTTGAACATATAACTACTTATAGTTTCTTGAACACATAAGTAGTTATAATTTTTTATATAACTAGTTCTTCCCTGAATGGGAAAATTTTATTTTGAACACATAACTAGTTATAGTTTTTTTATAAGGTGCAAATCAAGGAAAAGTACCTTTTTTTCCCCAAAGTTTTGATTTGCTTATGTTAAGTACAAATAATTCTTTTAAATGAACCCTTTTTGGGTTACTAGTTTTAGCTTATATGCGCTGCACGTGTACCTGTCACAATGTGTGTCTTTTTTTATTTTTTTATATTTTAAATTATTAATTAAATACTAAAAATTGTGCTTTGAGTTATAAAATAATAGTGTAAGATATGTAGATATAGATAAATAAGTTAAGAATTTTTAACTGGTGATTTTTTCCACTTTGATGGAATCTAACTGGTGATTTTTTCCACTTGGACATTTACTGCCACGCTTGAGATTATCTATCTGCCTTTTCTTTAGCACCAATGCTTCTGATTTAGAAGCAAGAAATACTAAGAACTCATGCATTTCTAATTTAGAAGCAACAAATACTGAGGAGTACTGATGATAGTGTTGTTTGTAGGAGAGAGCAGTGAATCGCAGCATCAACTCTTGAACCTGGATGGTAACATATGGAAAGAGATGCTGGATCACTGCAGAAGCTTTCCGGCTGCTGAGTCACCAGCTAAATGTTTTGAAAAGTTGGATGAGAATGTGAGGAAGTGTCTTTGAAATTAATTTTTATTTCATATGCCTGTATCTTTTATTGGCATGGTCTTTTGCACCTGCGTCTCATTAGGAATATTGAGTCCTTGCTGACTTGTCACTGCAGCCGAAGCTGTGTATGAATAGCAGCTTGTGCACAATATGGCACTATATAAACCATACTTGACCTTATCTCCTGGCATTTCTAAATAATTCTGCTGCCCCTTATAACCACCTATTCAGCTATTTATTTCAGCATTGGCTCTATTCTCCGTCCTCCGCCTAACTTGTCTGCGCTCACTCAGGGAACGCTACAAACCTCGTCAGGAGTGGGACCAATAGAAGCAGCCGAAAGTGATAGGTGGCTTAAATTTGGTGGAAAAGAAGCTCTGAAATGTGAGCTCCTTTTGAAAATCCAGATGTTCGTTTTTTGTTTTGGGGATAAGTTGGAAAATCCAGATAATTAGTTATATCTACTATATATAAAATCTTGTTCAGTTTCTTGATCTCAGAAAAATAAACCCTGTTGCTTTGCAGCTTCTTTGACAAATTTTAAGCAAGTTGAAGATTTCAAGTATCCTGCATGTGCACAAATAAATGCTTATGGATCCTATTCTGACCAATATACAACAATATTTGACCAAGATCAGATTGGAACTTCATTTGAAGATGATATGAGCTTAACCATTGCCCAGAAGCAGAAATTTACTATTCATGATATATCTCCTGATTGGGGGTATTCATCTGAGGCAACAAAGGTATATCTCATGATTTAGTTGTCTTTGCGTGGTTATTGTTGAACATTTCTACTTTCCATTTTTTTGTGGTTCTTGTTGAATATTTCTTTTCATCTTGCGCAATTAATTTTGACGTTGCAACCGACTGCTTACATATGTTTTTAACATCAAAATTTAGTTTCTGTTTTTTATGCTCTAACAAAGCAACTCTTGAAGTGGAGGAACATTGTAAATGAGTTTTCACCATCATCAAATAATCTGGCATGTTTGCAGTTTGCCCCTGATGAAGGCATATTCTGAAATTCTTGGAGTGTCAGATGCTCCATCGTAGGATATCGTGATATTTATATGTTCATTGAGATGTTTCATTATCCAGTTATTTGAACTTCATCTATTTAGTGCAGGTAGTTATAGTTGGATCGTTTCTCTGCAATCCATCAGAGTACACATGGACTTGTATGTTTGGTGATATTGAAGTTCCTGTTCAGATCATCAATGTAGGTGCCATCCGTTGCCAGGCGCCTCCGCACTTACCAGGTAAAGTCACACTCTGTGTTACTACTGGCAATAGGGTATCATGCAGTGAAGTAAGGGAGTTTGAATACCGGGTTAAGTTTGATGATCATGGTCAAAATAATTTAGCTGAAGTGGGAGGAGCTTGTAAGAGTTCAGAGGAACTGTTGCTCCTTGTCAGATTTGTACAGATGCTTCTGTCTGACTCATCAGTGCAGAAAGGAGATGGTTCTGGATCAAGCAATGATATCTTGGAAAACTCCAAGGCGAGTGAAGATTCATGGAGCCAAGTTATTGAATCACTTTTATTTGTAACTTCAACATCAATGGTAACCGTTGATTGGCTTCTTCAAGAGCTTTTGAAGGACAAGTTGAAGCAGTGGCTTTCATCCAAATTGCAAGTTAAAAATAACCAAATGGGTTATTCCTTCTCCAGGAAAGAACAAGGGATCATACACATGGTTGCTGGCCTGGGGTTTGAGTGGGCCTTGCACCCAATTCTAGATGCTGGAGTAAGTGTTAACTTCCGTGATATTAATGGCTGGACTGCCCTGCACTGGGCTGCACGCTTTGGAAGGTAACTGAATAAAATTTGTTGCTTGATAAACTGCTGGCTTCATAGTCCATGACTCGCTTGGTACTCAATTAACAATATAAACTACATTTAAGGATCTTTAGGAAGTCAAATATGCGAGTTAGATATAAATAGAGTAATGGCGATAAACAAGAAACAATCCCTAGGAAAAGCCAGAATTATTTGGATTTGGAAGTAATACCTCTCCTATACCCCCCTAAATAAGGACTCATCCTAGAAAGACTAGCTGAGAAACATGTATTGTTTTACATAAATCTGTTAACATTGTAAATTATGAATTTCACGGCTTTATGGACCGGAGAATTTTTTTTTCTATTTTCTTATGATATGTCTTTATTGAATGAAATTTGTCTTCTCTGCAACTTTTAGTACAGAAGAATAGTAAACATGAAGTTTCTTACGATACCTCTTGAATTGTTATTGAAGAGAATTGGTCTATTCTGCAAATTTTAGTTCACAAGAAAAATAAGCATGAACGTTTTTGGAATCGATCACTCAAGTTATATATCTTTACATGAAGAAACGTGCAGTCATGCATAATTTGCACTTTCCAAATTTATCGTAATATATTGATAACATGAAAAGGATAGGTTTGAAATACTTCATGTATACTGATTGTGATGAGAACCCAAGGTGTGGAAAAACAGTTGTTAATGTTTACCATGTTTTGCTTGAGATTTTATGCTTTCTTTCTTTAGTGCTTCCAGAGACAACGATGAACTCTTCTGAATGGTTTGGGGGCAGAATGAGGGTATTTATTTATTTATTTTTAAATTTTAATAAGGCAGATTGAGGGTCTTTATGCATATGAATTGCTTACCCTTGCGCTTTCTAGCAATGTTTTGGAGAAAGGCGGAGAGAAGCCTGGACTGATGGCAATACATGTTCTTATATTCCTTGTGTTCTTCGCTTCCTTTGCGTATGGTGATTATAACATTTTTAGAGTACTCGTTTGTTCATCAGAGTAGTCCCTGTTAGATCTCTGTCTCCCTATCTCTGTGTGCGTATGTTTGCAAGTGCAGTGCTGTTGCTATGATTATTCCTTACAGTGCCTGATGCTTTAGTACATAAGTAAGCTGATTTTGTTCAAACTGCTTACTTGTGACAGGGAAAAAATGGTCGCATCCCTCGTAGCATCTGGTGCATTTGCTGGAGCTGTTACTGATCCCTCTTCACAAGATCCATTTGGTAGAACTGCTGCATCAATTGCTTCTAGCTGTGGTCACAAGGGAGTTGCAGGTTATCTTTCAGAGGTTGCTCTCACCACTCATCTTTCATCCCTCACATTAGAGGAAAGTGAGCTTTCAAAGGGGACTGCTGATGTGGAAGCAGAAAGAACTATCAGTAGTATATCAACCACAAGTGCTGCCACACATGAGGATCAGCTTTCTCTGAAGGACACTTTAGCTGCAGTCCGTAATGCTGCTCAGGCTGCTGCTCGTATACAATCTGCATTCCGAGCACATTCATTCCGGAAGAGACAACAGAGAGAAGCTGCTCGTGCTGCTACCACTAGCGGAGATGAATATTGTGTCCTCTCAAACGATGTTCTTGGACTTTCAGCTGCCTCAAAGTTGGCATTCCGCAACATGCGGGATTATAACTCAGCAGCTTTAGCTATTCAGAAGAAATATCGTGGATGGAAATGCCGGAAAGACTTCCTTGCATTCCGCCAGAAAGTTGTGAAGATACAGGTGCTTTATTTATTTGAAAGCAGAATAGACATTTCAAACCTCATTTGTAACAACCTATAAAATTAAAGATGACAGATCTAAAAAGAAAAGGTGTCACCAATTTAGATGCTATATTTTTTGGCTGCTCTTGTTTCTATTTTGAGAGGGGTTGGGGGAGGGGAGGGGGGATGTTGCAAAGTAGAAAATAATGTGTTAAGCAGAGAGAGGTTGTGACCTTTGTGATCAACATGGCAGGCTCATGTACGAGGATATCAGGTTAGAAAGGAATACAAGGTATGTTGGGCTGTGGGAATATTAGAGAAGGTGGTGCTAAGGTGGCGTCGACGGGGTGTTGGTCTTCGGGGGTTCCGACTAGAGGAAGAACTCATCGAGGAAAGCGGGGACGAAGACATTCTCAAGTTGTTCCGCAAACAGAAAGTGGATGCTGCTATAAATGAGGCTGTCTCTAGAGTGCTATCAATGGTTGACTCTCCAGAAGCACGCCAACAATATCATCGAATTCTTGAGAAGTACCGACAAGCTAAGGTTAGTGAAGCATCCATCTACTATCATAGTATTGAAATAGTTAAATCTGCTTGATCTGCTGACTTCAACAACTCAAATGTAAACGTTGTTCAGCATCTTTCGGTAGATGCAAGTTCACTTGGTAGTTTACATGTGGAAATGCTTACCCACACCGTTTGGAAATCCTCCCTCTATCCCCATGTAAAATTCTGTGAATGGGAGCATATAGTGAAGTTTATCCACCGGTATGTTTCTTATTTTTCCGTGGAACTTTTTGAAGTTCCCCATTTTCTTTGTCAAAAACTAAAAAGTTTTAGGGTGAAAAGTTTATATTTTCGAGTATAAAATAAATACGGGAATTGTTGATAACGTGCCACTCACTGCATAGGTTTTCTGTCCTGGATATGAAGCGTGACATATGATGGAAAAAATACAGCTTCAAATCCTAATGTGGGTCAATACATGGGAATCGGTAGTTGCCTAGTGGTATCCATTTAACCAAATTCATTCTATTTTTTAAAACTGAATCCACGGACATTCTTGTGTTTCTGTCTCCATTTCTCCTTATTACTTGTGACACATGGAAGCTTATGCTTCATCGATCTATGTGTTTCGTCCATATCATATCTATTCTGTACTTTTACGACAATAGTGATAACTGCACCGACTCCTGTTCGACTGCCTAGTTTTATACATTCCCTAGCAGCACAGAAGTTTATTTTCAATTACAATCGTCTGTGGCTTTAACCAGCAGTGTAGTTCCTGTAACATCTTTTTCATTCAGAGCAGGGCAAGGGGGAGCTTCTTGGCTCCTTGTTTGTAGTTTGAAATAAAAAAATCATGCAATTAATCTTCTTCACCATGTCGCAGGCTGAGCTTGGAGTGAAGAGTGATACAGTATCTACTGCACATGGTGACATGGAAAACAGTGATATATAGGTGCCTAATCAAACAGCGTCTATACATCCCCTGAATTTCTCATTGTCTTTCCTATTTCAGTTTGGTTTTAAATGTAATCTGTTATTATGTGTAAAGTACTTTGTAGGTGCTGCTCATAATTTGTATAGGTGGAAACAACTTTTTTCTTCATTTTTGTGCCTCCAGACAAATCAGTTTGAAATTTCTTTTGCGATTGTACATATTCTTATGTTTTTTGGTGCATTGTCCACTAAAAAAAAGGGGTAATGTTAGACTGAGCTGTTCTACTATGAATGTTTTGCCTCTTCTGTTAATATTTTTTTTGTGTGGAAGCTTAGAAATATTATAAGCAATGTATCTAATGTTTTAGATTTTGATCTACGAGGATAAGAGATAATTAATCCCGGGATTAAATTTGAGATGAGTTTATCCCACGTTTGGTTGGGATAAAATTGCGGTTTAACTAATCTCGGGATTGTAATATTTTTTTAATCCCTATGGAAAGATGGGATAATATCTCGAAATAACTAATTCGGGATATTATTACGGGATAATTAATCCTATGATAACTTGTTCCAAACCAAATGACAGAAATTTAGCCAGATTTCGCCAAAACATTGATTATACTTTTGCAGACTCTAATTTCACGAAAATGGTTTAATTAAAAACTTCTACTTTGTCAGACAATTAGTATAGTTACCTGCGCTTCGCGCACGCATAAAAAAATCATCATCGAATTTACAAAATGGTCTTTTTTTATTATTATAGGTAAGGAATATATAAAAAATTTCACTTTGAGTTATAAGTTTGACTTTAATAAACATTTTATCCAAGTGTAGGAATAATAAAATAAGGAAGTAAAAGATGGACCTACTTTGCCACTCCAGCCAGATTTGCTACGTATTCAATAAGTGAAAGAATAGAATAAAATAGGTGTTTCCTTGCTTGATTTTCGAAAATTCTTAGAATTTATTCCATTCCACTCATTTAACTAAGAACGAAAACAAAGAACTTCGAAATTTGAAGGAAATTCAAGTCTCAATTGAACTGTCAATTCATTTTCAAGGGGTAAAAAGTTCTGTAAAGCTTTAAAAACAATTAATAATATATATGCTGCTCTTAATTAGGTCTATAGAGAGTTGAACTGGGAAACGAAAATAAAACTAATGAACATATATTAAACAAATTAAAACTTCGTGACAACAAAAGTACCGTGACAACATTTTACATGTACATCAGTGTTAAGAACATGAAAAGGCTCAAGAGACTTATGATAATAAAGTGATTTTATGAGATAAATTTCAGAATATTATGGGCTTATTACCTTGGGATTTTTTATAAGTCGTAGCAAATATGGGTAAATCAATGTTTCAAAATCAGAGCTCCACCACACTCCAAGACATTCGTATGTAAACATTTAATGAAAGATTAATGAAACTCATAAATATATAACCATCATCACTCATGGATAGATTATGTAAGAAAAATTAAAATATAGTAGAGTATTATTGTCCTAATTTTTATAAAAGAAAATCCGTTTCTACTGATTAGACATCCTTTTAGTTTTCTTTAACATTTTATATACATAATTGCAGGTTAAATATGAAACAACATACTTAAATCAATTTATGTGAATTTAACTACAAAGAAAATCGACCAGGAAACCAAACCCAAATCCCATCAAAACCTCCTGACAAAATCACAAACCTAGTCCCACCCGCACCATCCTACAAGGATAAACTGCTGAAAGATGTAGTCTTTATTGTCAATACATACTTAATGGATAGGACTTCAGCAATTCCAGTGGAGATTCAATCGTCAAAGACAGAAGCAACTAAGCTAGGGGAATCGTCACAAAATGTGAGACAAATAATTCTTACGGAGGATAATAGGCAACGCATCTACAATGCTTGGAGATATTCAGTCATTATAAAGCTTATGGGGAAGCGCCTAATGCACCACTATCTCAAACAAAAAATACAAGACTTGCGGAAGCCTAATGAAAACTTTTTATTAATTGACCTTGGAAAACACTACTATACTGTCAAGTTTGCAAAAGATGAAAACATGATCAAGGTGCTTCAAGTGGACTTTGGTTTATAAATGACTTTTTCTTATCAGTACAAAAATGGGTGCCTAATTTCATAGCTAAGAAAGCACAACAAAGTTACACTGCAGTATGGATACGACTACCACAACTTCCCATAGAATTTTAAGATGGAATTATCCTAACAAGAATTGGAAACAATATTGGGAAATTATTTAAAGTAGACGCGTGTACGTCAGCCTCACTAAGGGGAAGATACGCAAGCTGTGCGTGGAATTGTCATTGGAGCAGCCAGTAGAAAATCATATACTGGTTGGACATCACAAGCAAGCTATCCTATACAAGGGGGAAAATATACTCTGCAAAGCCTGCGGAAGGATAAGGCATACATGCCATAATTGTTCCTACTCTAATCAACCAATCAAGCAAAGGGGAGAACAACAACTATTGAAGATATCTCAACCCGTGCAAGAAGAAGATCAAGAGTGGTAGACAGTTTCTTTTCCCAAAAAAGCAAGGTTAGAATGTTCAAGCACTCCAATAAAATTGCAAGCTCATCAAAGGTGCCAGGTATTAATGTATGTATCTATGATGCTTCTACTGGTAAGTACCTTAACACTCAACATTTGAAATATGTCAACAAACAACACCTTGAAGACTCCAACAATGACCCAAAAAAAAAATCCATCTCACAACACCTGTTAACAGTAAAAAAAAATTACCAAGTTAATATTGAAAAACCACTTCATGGTCGGAGGAGCAATATTGCCATGCTGCAAGAAGAGCACATGGTTTTGGAAAAAAAGAAAATGAAAATAGTAAAACTTCTAAACACATGCATGAACCCGTAATTACTGGCACTACAAATGTCAATAACGTGGCAACAAATGCTTGCTACACTAATAGTATTAGTTCCACGCTTAACCAAAAAAAAATCATAAAAAATTTCTTAACCACCAACCGGACACACCAAGATTACCTCAAGTACCCTATCAATAATGAACAATGATAACACTATTACCATGGGCTTAACCAATAATAATCAACATGAAAAACACTCTCCTCCCAAACAACCAACAATTGAACACATGGATGATAATACTAGCCAAGTGGCGGAGGCCATATTCATGCAAGATTTGGATAAAAACCTTACGCCAACCCTCTCAAATCCCATGCAACTAGAGTCCATCGTTACAACCTAACCCAATCTCATAGACAATAGCTCCAATATAAGGAAGGAAAAACACCAAAATGTCAAGAGTGCCATTAACACTAAGGCGCAGATACAGGCTCATCCAACTCTGCCACTTCTCTCGCCAACAAATTAAAGCATGAACAATCTTCCCCCTCTACCTCCTCACTTTCCCTCAAACCCAGTGATATATGCCCAGTCACCAATTCCATTGAATCACCAACCCCAATTGTGGGTGGAGCTAGGTATCTTGGGCAATGCAATCTCATTCAATCTGGAGATCAATGGCCAAGAATCCATACTGATAATCCAGAATACTCACTATCTTGCACAACTAATATCGGAAGGAATCAAACCTAGCAATGAACAACGATATAAACCAAATGTGGATGAACAACATCCTCCAACCACTTGCACCTTCAATGAACCAAAACCTAGTTCACACCATGCAACACATATGGAATATACCAAGCAGCTCCAATCAACAAATTCCACAAAATCCACCACTAAACCTCCAATTCTTTGCATCAGAGGAACTAACACTAATGAATCCAATATTCATCCAATGGACTGCACAACATAGGGAAAACCAATCGATGGCACCATAGGTAGACCCAATGGAAGATCAAGCTCCACCACCAAATATGCAAGACCAGGAAGGAATGCAGGAGGAAGAGGAAGAGGATGAGGAGGACATCATGCCACACTTGGGGGAACCATTAGTGGCCTTTGCAAGCCTAAGCGAGGTAAAAATACTAATATTCAAGGAGAGGCTAGATAGGAAATCTATCTTCAGCTGCCCAGTGACACTCTTCAAGTGCTCACTGAACATAAGGCCTCCACAGGACCCTACAGTGGAGAAGAATGTAGTGATATTGGTTTCATTCCTAAGGAGAAACCCCAACAACAACCTAAACAATAACCCAATGTTGAACCAACCAAATAATATTATAATCTGGAATGTTAGAGGTGCTAATAATGATAACTTTAGAGAGCTCATGGACACCCATAGGCCATGCCTAGTTGCTCTGTTAGAGATCAAAATGACAAGCCACACACCTATTCTAGAGGCTTTCGACTTCATTGAGATGATTGAAGTTTCCACTGTTAGCCAAGCTGGTGGTTTAGTTACCATATGGAACCATAACATGGTAACCGCCAACAACTTCACTAGAAGGGGGCAGAAATTCATGCAATGATTGAGGTAAAACCCAAAAATCTTACTTGACTTTTTAGTGCAATATATGCTAGTAATGACATACTAGATAGGAATATTTTATGGGATAACTTAAAAAGTATTACTAACTATTATAAAGGTCCTTGGATGGTTGGTGGTGATTTTAACGAAATAATTGACTCTAGGGATAAATTTGGTGGTAGACATATAAATCAAAGACGGACCAATTCTCTTGTTATCTGCCTGAATTATTGTAACCTAGTAGACTTAGGGTTCAAGGGCTGTAAATACACTTGGTCTAACCACCGTAGGAAGAAAAATGGTTTAGTTATGGAAAATTAGATAGGGTATATTCGAATGTGGATTGGCTTGATGCTTTTTCAAATGTTACTATAACTCACCTTCCAAAAAAATATTCGGATCATAACCTCATTCTTATCAACCTTAACAAAAAAAATTACATCAATCAAGACAGACCCTTTTAGAATAGAAACATTTTGGTGTTCTCATCCTGACTTAGCTAATCTTGTAACATATAGTTGGGAAAATAGAGATCTATTAAGTGGTACAAACTTCTTCAAAAATAATTTTAGAATGGAAGAAGAAGACTTTTGGCAATATTTTGTTAAGAAAAAAAAATCCTTGCAAAGCTCAATGGAATTCAAAACTCTCCAAGTTATGTCACTAGTAACTACCTTAATATCTTGAACAAACGCTTATTGACGAATATAATAACATACTAAAGTAGGAGGAAGACAATTGGAAATTAAGGTCTAGGATAACTTGGCTAAACGATGGCGATGCAAAAAATTTTCCATATTAAGGCAACCAACAGAAGAAGAAAGAACAATATTCTTTTCTTCAAAGATGAAAATGGGAATTGGATAGATGACTAGATTTCTCTAATGACCCATACAAGGAATCATTTCTTAAATATTTTACAACCTCCCATGTTAAAACGGATTGGTCGATTATCAAAAGTGAAAAGGAAAGTTTTCATAATATTGACCTCTCAAGCCTTGACGATCCTTTATAAAATCATGAAATCAGGAATGCAGTCTTCTCCTACAAAGCTCCGGGCCTGGACGGGTTGCAACCTTTATTCTTTCAAAAATATTGGTACATTGCGGGAAGTAAGGTTATCAACTTGTGCCAACAAATTTTTTAAACAAAAAAAATGCCTCCAGACATCAATAACACTTACCTGTGCCTAATCCCCAAATTTAATAATGCAAAGAACCTTAAGAACATTAGGCCCATAAGCCTATGTAACACTATTTATAAGGTTATAACAAAAATCATTGCCAATCGAATCAAGCCTTTTCTACATCGACTCATCAACCCACAATAATCAAGGTTCTTAAAAAAATAGGCGAGCTAGTGATAATGCTATCATTATATAAGAAGTTAGGAAGAAGATCAATTCATCAACGAGCAGGTTTGGCTTAATCCTAAAGATAGATTTGGAGAAAGATTTCGCTAAATTAGAATGGTCTTACATTCACAGAACATTAAATTTCTTAAAATTCCCACCAAATATTTCTTCTCTAATTATTAGCTGCATCACTACTAGCTATATCCATCCTAGTAAACGGGAACAGAACAAAAGAATTCACCCCTACAAGGGACATATGGCAGGGAGACCCCATATTCCCATACCTGTTCATCTTATGCATGGATATGCTCTCAAAAAATAATTGAAAATCAAGTAGACATCAAGAATTAGGACCCTATTAAATTAAACCCTAGAAGCCCTCCCCTAGCTCATCTATTCTTTGCAGATAATTTAACTCTAATGGGGCAGGCAAATGAAAAACGATTCAAACTCTTTGATGGAGCATGGAGATTTTTTGTAACTATTCTGGGTTGAATATCAATAGAGAAAAATCGAAGTCAATTGTCTCCAAAAAGTGAAGCTTCAACCAAAAACTTGTTGACCAATTTTTTTGATATAAAAATTATTAAAAATTTTGGGATTTATCTAGGATTTCCAATACTTAATAATAATCTAAAGCACAAGGATTATCGATTCTTGATTTGATAAAATGAGATCAAGGCTAAACAATTGGAATGTAAGGTGGTTAAGCATGGCTGGTAGAAGTACATTAGAATTCTCTACCCTCAACACCATTCCAAATCACGTCATGCAAATATCCCTATTACCAAATAAGGCCCTGAAAGAAATTGAAAAAATACAAAGGGATTTCTTACGAAGTACTACTGCGGAGAAGAAAAAACTGCACTTAATTAAGTGGGACACAATAACCAAAACAAAAGATCATGGTGGTCTAGGTATTAGAAAAGCTAAGTTAAAAAATTTAGCATTATTAGCGAGCCTGGCATTGAGAATCCTTAACAACCCATCATCCCTCTGGGGAAAATTTTTAATTGGTAAATACGGGAAGACAAAAAACACTAAGATTGGTTCAATACTTGAAATAGTCTCCTAAAAGGATGGTCCTTTTGCAACAAGGGCATTAGGTGAACAGTAAATTAATATTCTGATTTAAATATTTGGGACACAAATTGGATCCCCAGCATTACTAACCTTAGGAGTATTATAACTGGCCCATTAACAATGAACGAGAGCAACTTGAGAATTAAGGATATCTGTGACAAAGGAATATGGGATCTGGGGAAAATTTCCATTGACCTTCCAGAAAAAATTAGAAATAACATTAATGCTTTAACTCAAATCTGTTAGAACACACAATATTCTCCTATGGAGTATAAGTTTTAGTGGTGTATTTACTACAAGTTCTTGCTACAAGTTAATTGACGAACATGAACCTTGCAATAATAATTTCAGTTGGATATGGGACCTAAAATGCCCCAACAAAATTAAGTTCTTTATATGGAAATGTTACCATAACAGACTTTCAAGCAGCGCATATATTAGTAAAAAAAAAAGTGATATTAATATTGATCCTAACTGCCCAATATGCAAGAACATAAATGAGACAATAGCTCCCATTTTCTAGGAATGTGACATTGCAAAATCTTATTGGGAATCAATGGGATGGAATATAACTCCACAAATTTCTACGACACGCTGGGTTGACATGCTCAAAAATGCCAACATCACCATAACAAACAAGTACGTAACATGGGAAGATCTACTCCCATTCACCCTGTGGACTATATAGAACAGGAGAAACCAAAACAACCAAAACAATACTAATAATCGAATCAATATAAAAAAGATTATTGACCAAGCTATAGAATACAAAGTCTTAGCAACTAATCCAACAACTAATAACTGAAAAAAAAATATTAGCATCAACTGGCAGGCTCCTCTTACGGGTTGGTGCAAAATAAATATTGATGGTGCTTTAAAAAGCGAGAGCCTACCGGGTGGAATAAGCGGAGCCATCCGCAACAGCAAGGGCCAATGGGTAATGGCATACCGCAAGAAAACACATGCAACAACACCAAACAAGTAGAAATACAAGTACTGCAGCAAGCACTTCAATCATTGTCAGGGAAAAAAAGAATCCCAGTCGAAGTGGAGATAGATGCAATGGAGATATACGCTTCCTTCATGACGACTACCCAGCTTACAATGAATTAATCTATGATTGCAGGTGGTTAATGGAGCAAGCAATGCAAATAGGGGAGATCATGGTGAAACATAACTTTCGCGAAGCAAATAGTGTGGCACATTTGTTGGCAAAGGAAGCTCTTACGCAGTCTAGTTATAATAAATTGTGTACTTTGTTTGTATAAGGAAAGTTTCGAATAGTTTGTGTTGTAAGTTGGTTGCCTTAGGTAATGATAATGTCTTAAGAGGCATAACCATAGCTCATCGAGGCACTTGTAATGGCGGTCCTATGCTACCACCCGTTCTCTAGTTATTATAAATAAATAAATATTTTTTAATGCTACAAAAAAGACTACAAAGGAAATGAAAATGAAAAATAATGAAAAATAGAAAAAAAATTGGAATATAAACAATATTGTTTCGTTTCTCTCGAATAAAATAACCTGATGATGTATCCCACTTATTAGCCATAGCAAAAGACGAAAAAGTTAAAATTTGAGAATACAAGAGATGAAGGACGTTACAAAACAAACGTATGCAACATCAAGTACCAGAAGATGGCAAAAATAGTAAGTTAGGCATAATAATTAAGAAACTAAAAGGAAAAAAGGTAAAAATGTGAAGTAATCTGTAGTGTGCTAGCTGAAAGATTCAAGAACAGAAGAAAAAACAAGATGAACGAGAGAGAGATAGAGAGAAATGATAATTGTAAGAAGTGTTATTAATTGTTAAGCATCAATGAGTACAAAAGGAGTATTTATATCCTAACTAATTTCTGAAATTCACTAGATAATTAACCATCTTAACTATCATTAAACTAACTTAGTGTGAAATGTCCATAACATCCTTTCATTACAATAGTTTATTTCTCAACACCCCCCCTCAAGCTAGGTAGTGCAAAAATGTTGTAAACTCCGAGCTTGGAACTCAAGTAGTTATATTGAACTTCGCATAATCCTTTAGTAAGGAGGTCTGCAGGTTGGTCTCTGGTATTGATGTATTTAGTAGTTATCATACCTTGGGTGATTTTCTCCCTTATAAAATGGCAATCTATCTCAATGTGTTTGGTTCGTTCATGATAAATAGGATTAGCTGCAATCTGCATTGCAGCTTTGCTATCACTGTAAATGTCAACTGGAAGGTTGAATTCTATTCCAATCTCCTTAAGCAATCCTTGCAGCTAAATTATCTCAACAACAACGGTTGCAATACTTCTGTATTTAGATTCAGCAGAGCTACTAGACTCAGTAGTTTGTTTCTTGGATTTCCAAGAGACTAAGGAATCTCCTAGTTTGATAAGATAACCGGTTACAGATCTTCTGGGGTATGGACATGCAGCCCAGTTTGCATCACAATAGGCACTATTGTTGTTATTGCTGCTTAGTAGAATACCTTGTCCTGGTTGATTCTTCACATATCTGACATTCCTAAGAGCTGTCTCCATATGGGATTTTTTAGGTTGTTGAAGGAATTGACTCAAGGTTTAAACACTAAATGATATATCTGGTCAAGTCATAGTTAAATAGAGTAACTTTCCCACTAACCTCTGATAAGTCTTCTGATCTGCTAAAGGCTCTCTTTCAGATTGTTCTGATTTGTTACAGTGGTCATCATATTCCTTCGTAGTAAGTTTAATGTTAGTATCCAAAGGAGTAACAATGGGTTTTGCAGCTGATAGTCCAACCTCTGATATAAGATATAATGCATACTTTCTTTGATGCATTAGAATACCTTGCTTGGATCTAGCAAATTCTATGCCCAGAAAATACTTCAAATGTCCTAGATCTTTCATTTTGAATGTTTGCTGAAGTATTGTTTTTGTTTCAACAATCAGTTTCAAGCTGTCCCATGTTATTAACATATCATCTACATAAACTAGCACCATAATGATTCCTTCCGAAGTTCTTTGGATGAATAGTGAGTGATCAAATTGACTTTGTTGAAATTGATTCCTTAACAGTGCTTTAGTTAATTTTGCGTTCCACTATCTAGGGGCTTGTTTCAGCCCATAAAGGAATTTAAAGAGTTTGCATACAAGTTTGTTCTACCCTGACTCTTAAATCCCTATGGAAGTTCCATGTAGATTTCATCATAGAGGTCACCTTAAAGAAATGCATTATAAACATCCATTTGATGTATATTCCAGTTTCTTGCACCAGCAATAGCTAAAACTATTCTCACTGTTTTCATTTTTACCACATGAGAGAAGGTGTCTTGATAGTCAATCCCTTCCTTTTGGCTATATCCTTTTGCTACTAACCTTGCTTTAAATCTTTCAACTTCTCATGTAGCTTTGTATTTGATTTTGTATATCCATTTGCATCCAATAAGTATCTTTCCTTCTAGCAGTGACACAATGTCCCATGTATGATTTATTTATAGTGCATCAATTTCTGCTTTCATTGCCTCTATCCATCTAGGATCTCTTGATAGCTTCTTTATAGGATGTCGGTTCTGTTTAAATTGAAGTCGCAAAACTATATAGGCTTGATAAGTAGAAGATAGTTGTTCATATGAAATATATTTTGAGATGGCATATGGAACTTCTTGATGAACATTTAAGGATACAAAATCTTTCATCCAAATTTGAGGTTATTTGTCCTTGCTAGACCTTCTGTATTCTGGTTGTGTTAAAGTAGTATTAGGAAGATTTTGTGACTGACTTTGTATCTGCTGAGCTGCATTTGGTAGTGAAGTGTCAGTTGTAGGTTCTTGCAGTTCCTGTGAAGAAAGATCATTACCTTGATATATATCATCTATTTGAGCAGTTGAGTCTTTCATGTCTGCATTAGTATAGGAGTACGTGTTTTCCACGTTTCTTTCATTGACTATGAGCTATTCTGTATTGAGTGATGGCTATGTTTGCTAAGAGTTTAAATACCAGCTTTATTGAAGATCTAGTGGCACGCGGTTAGGGAATAGAGGTTGATTGCTTGTTTTCTGATGTTTGAAAGGAAATACATCTTCTTTAAATACCACGTCTCTGTTGACAAAGAAGATTTTCTCTGTTAAGTCATATAACCCATATCCTTTTTGAACCTCTGCATACCCCATGTGAACTGCTAGCTTTGTTCTTGTCATTAACTTGTCATGTTGGTGAATGATCTTGGCACAACACATACATACCAGAATTTTAAGTGTTGATATGATGGTTTTCTGTGATATAACCTTTCATAAGGAGTTTGGTTGTTAATCACTGGACTTGGAAGTCTATTTATAAGATATACAGCAGCTAAAACACATTTTTTTCCAAAATTTAATTGGTATACCAGCTTGGAATCTGATAGCTCTTGTAACTTCTAGGATATGCCTGTGCTTTCTTTATGCTACCCTATGCTGTTGGGAGTATAACCACACGTTCTTTGATGAACAATTCCTAGATTTTGAAATAGATTACTGCAGAATGATTTTAAAAACTCAGTTCCATTATCAGTTCTCACTACTTTTACAGTCTTGTCATGCTGAGTTTTGATAAAGGTAATAAAATGCTGTAAAATACTATACACATATGATTTCAGCTTTAGTAGAAAAACCCAAGTCATTCTAGAGTAATCATCTACCATTGTTAAGAAGTACTTATTTCCATAATGAGTGACAATTCTGTAAGGACCCCACAAATCCATATGAATCAGATCAAAATAATCAGAGGACTTTATGCTACTTGTAGGGAATGGAAGTCTTGTTTGCTTTGCACATGGACAGACAATACACATATCTAACTTGCTAGCTATAATATATGCATTTACATGAATGAGTTTCTTAAGAACTTTAGTAGACAGATGACCAAATCTCTTGTGCCACAGCTCTACATCAGTCATGTTTAGATTCATTTGTGAGTCTTCACTTCTAACAGCTAACATGATCTTCTTTCCTCTTAGTTTTTAAGCATTCAGAGATGTAGAGCCCACAGTCTTCTCTACCAATCCCCTTCATTCTCCCACTGAAGAGCTCCTGAAAAACACAAAAATCAGGAAAGAAAGTAGTTGAGCACTGTAATTCCTTGGTTAACTTAGCAACTGACAGCATGTTATATTTAAACTGTGGAATGTGAAACACATTTGAAACTGAAATACTATCTAATAATCAGCTTGTTCCAGTTTGAGTGACATATGCCAGGTCCCCATTTAGCATATACACTTTCTTAGGATGCTGAGATTGTCTAACTGTGGAACTGTCTATCAGATCTATATCTGCTACCATATGGTTGGTAGCTCCTGTGTCTATTATCCATCTTGAAGAGCTAGAAGCTAATAAGGCATTGCATATACCTGCCACATTTGCTGAAGAACTGGCACCTGAGTTGACAGAAGGCATTTTGTTGAGCAGCTACAGTATCTGATCATATTGTTCTTTGCTAAGAGTACAAGTTCCAAGATTGCCCAGCTGACTTAAGTTGGCACTTTGAGAATGCCCTGAGGCCTGCTGATCTCCAGTTTGACTATAAGTTGTAGGTTTTTGTGAGTTGTTGAATTTTATAATGTTATCAGTAAACTCATTGTACCCTAGCTGATCAATTTGTGTAGCACCATGATTAGTAACCACATTGTAAGCTGCATTGTTACCATTGTTGCCAGTTCCTCTTCTTATTTTTGGCTTAAATTCTGGAGGATGTCCCACTAGTTTATGACAATTCTCTTTGGTGTGACCTTTAAGTTTGCAATAGTCACAATACAGGTTATAGTTCTTAAATTTTTCAGTGGTTCTTGTATATAATGCAGTGTCATATGTTCCTGTATTTGCATCTGGATTTGAACCTAGTATTCTAGCATTTGCTGCCATTGATTTTTGGCTTTCATCACGAACAATTATGGCATATGCTTGGTTCACAAAGGGTAGTTTTCTTTCTTGCATGTTTCATCTACTAGGCCTAATTTGTTTCGACCTAACAGAGCAACACGCATAGACCTAAGCCAAATAGAGTAATTTCAATGCCAGTTAACTGAACAGAAATAGTCTGAATTCCACTTACAACTCCGGCGACTGGATTCACTCCATTCATTGTGTTTCCATTAATCTGAGTCACACGTTCCCTTGACTGAAGACCAGTTGTGGTTCCTAATTGTTCTTCAGTTGAACTCATTTCTTGAATCCCAAATCGAAAATTTAAGAGAAAGGATTTAATCAATAATTTGGTTTTCCAGCTTCAAATTTTTCGAGCAAAAGCTATACCATGAAGTAATCTGTAGTATACTAGCTGAAAGATTCAAGAACAAAAGAAAGAAGAAGATGAACCAGAGAGAGAGATAGAGAGAAATGATAATTGTCAGAAGTGTTATTAATCTGTTGAGCATCAATGAGTACAAAAAGAGTATTTATACACTAACTAATTTTTAGAATTCACTGACTAATTAAGCATCTTAACTAACGTTAAACTAACTTAGTGTGAAATGTCCATAACACCCTTTCATTACAATAGTTCATTTCTCCACAGAATGCAATATATTAGTACTTTGTAATTACCCAAAAAACAAAGAGAGCGTAAAATATTAAGGGAAGAAGGAATGTTTGGTTTCATTTCCTCTTTAGCTGCTTCTGATCCCTTCATAACTGCTGCTGTCTTCATATGTCCGACTATTGGTTGCTCCTTCATACCCAATTTCTTCACTGTGTCATTACATAGTTTGGAATAGACCACCATTAAATTTCTTCATTTAGTGCCAGAAAATTAAAAGGCATGAAAATAAAAGGTTTTAGAAATGAAAAAGAGGGCAGCAGATAGTTGGCATGATATATAAGGTAAAATAAATTATTGTATTTACTAAATTTGCTGGTGTCTTGGCTTTCGTAAAAAAAGCAAACCGGCAGTTTCAACTTTTATTTAGCAGAGGGTTTTGTGGGCTCTAATTAGAGAATTGTATTACTTATAGAGCCTTTTGACTGCTAATAGACACGATTACTCGTTTTATAATTTTATTAGTAATAATGTTTGGCCGTTGAAGGTTGAAACGATTTTTTTAACGAACTTAATGTTTAATGGCGGGTGAAGAGCTCCTTCAGTTTCTCTCAAGTGATTGACCAAGTAGCCGCACGGAAGAAATTGTAACCGAAAGTGTCTGTTCGCATTGGTCACTTATTTGAGAAGATTGGTAAAGAATTTTTTTAAACAACAAATAAGTAAAAATAAGGGAAAAATGCAAAAAAAGGAGAGAATAAATAAATAACAATTCTGAACTAAGGGATGTGCCATATCAGCATTCTTTGGCCCTCCTTTATATATAAATACTAGTTTTTCACCACGTCCGTTGCACTTGTATCCCGTTGCACGTATATCCCAAGTTATTTAGTACATGAAAACAATCAATTGCCCATATACTAACGCTAAAAGAAGGTTAAATGTTTTACCTTTTGTGTAATTTTTTCAATATTTTCTTGTCCATTATGTTGTTGTTTTGCTTTATTTTGAAATGCACACCTAGTAACTTTTATCTTCCCATTATTGTGCCTTCTTCACTAAAATGCACGCTTCATTCGTGTCTTGTACTATCCATCACTTTAATATATTAGAAAATAAACTTCAAGCATAATGGTTTGTCATGACAGACCTTCAAAGAGTATTGACCAGCTGAAGCAATGTAAGTAATGTTTCCCACAACATCAGGAGAAAGAGTAACAAAGTAATCAGAAAAATATTCAGACATAAAAGAAATGTGGCACGACGAATAATGGAGTATGACTTAGCAGAAGAATTTGACAAATATCGTTAAATTAAAATTCTATTGAACTCAGAGCATACAAATCTCCATCTTTTAGGACATCTATCTCAAGTGCAACATGCATACGACAACAAGCAGAGTCATTATGATGAATATACAATTTTTGGAGAAGACATTTCAAGGAGCATGTTTGATAAAGTAATATTTTATTAACGTAACAAAAGACTACATAGTCGGATTATACAAGGTACCTTATCTCTTTTGTTAATTCCTAGCTAGAGTATATCCTTATTCGGGTTAGGACAGACATACCCCGAAGGATATAGACATTACCTGATCTTGTTCAATTTACTGCATTGGCCTTTACACTATTCTATGTTGAAACGTAAAAATAAGTAGGAAGTGACAGTTAGTTAGTGATGTTATGGTTTTAAAACCTTGAACAAAGAATTTAATTAAGAGGAAAAACTAAAAAGGGAGATTTGTTGCTTTTTGAATTGTTGGAATACTAGTACATTATTGACATCT
This sequence comes from Nicotiana obtusifolia, assembly GCA_002018475.1. Classification (NCBI taxonomy): domain Eukaryota; kingdom Viridiplantae; phylum Streptophyta; class Magnoliopsida; order Solanales; family Solanaceae; genus Nicotiana; species Nicotiana obtusifolia. Next base: position 33,473 of record MCJB01039253.1, on the reverse strand, counting down.
AATAATCCCTAAGCTATTTTAGCGTCTGGTTAGAAGCTTTCTTGGAATTGCAAAGATTTACTAGCATTTTTAGGAGAACCAATAGTGACAACAATCCAAGTTCTGAGTAAATTAAATAAATAAGAGTAATAAGTAAAAAGAAAAACGTCCATGGGAAAAGGAAATCCTAAAAGGTTCATGAACGATGTTATCACCTTAAGCATGAGGCGCAAGTAAACAACTACTTTAGTAATATATGGAGGAAAATTCAAAAGGGATTAGTTAACGCATGCATCCGGAGGTTCTATGGGCATATCGCACAACCGAGAAAACCAGCACCGGGGCTACCCCATTCTCTCTAGTCTACAGTGCTGAAGCACTTATACCGGTCAAGGTAGGCGAACCGAGCATCAGATTCCGATATACAACCGAAGAATCGAACCGGGAAGCCATGAACACCAGCCTGGAACTATTGGATGAAAGGAGGGAAGCGGCCCTTGTTCGGATGATGGCGCAGAAACAAAAAGTTGAAAGGTATTACAATCGGAGAGCCCATCTCCGATACTTCAACATTGGGGACATGGTACTCAGAAGAATTACTCCCAACACTTGAGATCCAAACGAAGGAAAATTAGGACCGAACTGGGAAGGGCCCTATACTATCTTGAAAGTTACCGGAAAGGGATCTTACAAGCTCGGAACTATGGATGGAAAGCAGTTGCCAAACAGTTGGAACGTGAGCCACCTGAAGCGATATTATTGTTAAGGTAATAAATTTCATTTTTTCATTTTGTTTGTTTTATGATACTAACATCTGCAGGTAGCAAATAGAGTGACCTCAAGCCAGGACACTAGGACTGAAAGCACGCGTTGCACTCCTTTTCCCTTCGACCGGTTTTGTCCCAAATTGGGTTTTACGGCAAGGTTTTTAATGAGGCAACCAGGAGTCGTGCTAACTTAGATCGGTCGCTCATCGAAGATAATGATATTTGGTGCACAACTTCGATCGACCTTGAATATCTGGAGATTGCTTGCCTACATCGAATCTTTGCTTAGCTAGTTCAAATTCGGGGGACTCCTCGTAGATCATTAGGAATCAATGTAAGGGTCAAATGGTAGAAAGTATCGTGCCTGAATAGATCGATCTAGTCCTTAAGCAAAGTTGTACAAGCGTATGAATGCTAATAAAGTTTCTTTGGCACCGATATTCTGTTTCTGAGCCCAAGGGCCTCTTTAATTTTCATTACATTATCGAGGCGAACATTGTTCGAATATTTGCGCTAAATTCAGAGGGGAATAAGACCTATTAAGGCCAACCCCAAATTTGATTAAAAGGCCAAGGCCGTATCGAGTTAACAAAACTCGAAGGAAAGTAAGACCCACTCTGGCAAATCCCAACTTATAAAAGGCTAAGGCCGAATCAAGTTAAATTCGAGGATGATTGAAACTTGCTAAGGCAAAACCTCGATTCTTTAAAAGGGTTAAGGCCGAATCAAATCGTTAAAGTTCAAAAGGGAACAAAATTTGCTAAGGCATGATCCCGATTTCTTAATAGACCAAGGCCGCATCAAACTAATAAAGTTCAGGGAGAAACAAAGCCTATTAAGGTAACTCCAAATTCATAAAAGGCTAAGGCCGAATCGGGTTAAAACCTATTAAGACGGATTCAATTCCTTAACGGACCAAGGTACTGCCAAATCAACAGAGTTCGAAAAGAAATAAGACCTATCGGGGCAAATCTCGACCCCTCCCCTCGAGGTGTGGTCCTTATTCGGTCGGCCATAGAGGGAGAAAATCTATGGTGAAACAAATCCTAGCTAAGGCAGGAAAATTTACTATATATGAAAATTTCAGAGCAAAGTCCTACAAAAAAGAGGGATTCTTTTATATATGTAAATTAAAGTATTTTACAAAAAGGTCATATCATTTTACAGGCAGCATCAATCAGAATCATCATCATCTTCTTCTTCTTCAGGGAAGGCCCGCCTCCTTGCATCAGCTTCGATCTTCGCTGCTTCATCGACCTCGGAAGATAGATCGAAGCCTCGAGCTTGTAGCTCCTCGAGGACGAAAAGACAGGTCTGGCACTTAGTGTACTCAACCAAAATCTTTGATTGCTCCTGGGCGGCCTCAGCATCAGCTCTGTATTGAGCTATCAGGTCATCGGCGTCAGCTTTGGACGTGGCAATCTCGGACTTTGCTGATTGCAGCTCGTTTACAGGACATCCCGATCCAGAGTGAGCGCCTCGACTTGGGACTGAAGTGAATCGGTGCTCTTGGTCAGAACCCCGATTTTCTCTTATGCCTCCGAAAGTTGCTCCTCCAAAGGTACTACACGAGCCCGGAGGGTTTCCTTCTCCGAAGTCAATATATCGGCCTTCGCTCTCCATTCATCGGTTTCTGCCTTGGCCTCGCTCACTACGGACCGGAGTTGATTTACTCGGTCAATCTGCTGCCCCAGCTGGTCGAGTGTTCTGTCATTCTCTTTATGCACGAAGTCCAGCTCGGCTTGAAGAGTCGACATCTCCCCTTCGAGCCGCTGGCGCCATGCCTTTTCTTCCCTTTGACGAAGGAACGCCTCGTGATGAAGCACCGAAGACTGCAAGGCGTGAGGAAAAAAATGAAACAATCAGTACAAGTCTAAGAATAAGATAATGGACACCAAATACAGCCTATGAGGAATTTTACCTTATTTGTCGCTTGTTGAGCTTCGTTGAATAAACAGGCCTCGTCCACCGCATCCATTGCAGCCTGATCCTCTTCGGTCACCAAACAACGAAGGTAGCTAGCCACGCCTACGGGCGCATCCAAAGCCCTAGCATCTTCGGGAATGGTGAACTTTACTACCCTCTTCCGATCAGGATTGGAGCTTGGAGCGACAAATCAATCGACTAACTTGAGACCGATAGATACCCCGCTCGTTTCGGCGAGAGGACTCCTTCTCGGCACTTCGAGCCCGAATGTATCAGCCGATGGCACTCCATCGAAGAACTCTTCGAAGGCTCCTGCCGATACCGGGCCTTTTCTCGGCGTGTGTGTCCTTGCGACCTGGGCCTCATTAAGAGTTGCCTCCAAAAAGGAGGGAGAATCCATTGTCTCTGGGAGGTCCAAGATTCCTTGTACTGCCTCCCCTGCATCGGCACATACCCCGGTCCTCGCCCCTGCCTCGAGATCCTCTGCTCGAGGGATGCAAGCTTCATCGACTGTTGGCTCGAGGACTGTCCGAGATGGTTCATTATTTAAAGCATTAAGGTTTCTATCTTCCTCGGAGTCGTCGCTCAGCCGAATAGCCAGGTCGGCGATTTTAGCCCTGCGAGCTATGCTTTTCTTCTTAACCCTCCTTTTCTCGGGCTCTGAGGGACTGGGGATTTCTTTTCTTTTCTTCTCTCCCTCCTTCTCCGAAATAGGGGAAGGACGAGGAGCCTCTTTATCGGTGGATATCGGCCTCAATTCGGCATCCTTCGATAACCCTGAAAAGAAAAGAGGAAGTAAGATATCAGCAGTATCGATCACATATGGAAAGGAATGAGAGCATTATTGAGCTCACCATGATTCTTGGCCTCCCAAAGGCCTTTCGATATTTCACGCCAAGTGTGCTCCGAGTAGGTCCTCTGAGCTACCACTTTCCGGACCCATTCCTCCAAGTGTTGGATCGCAGCCGGCATTTGAGAAATGGCTACACCTTACAAAATATATCAGTAAGACATCGAAAGAAGAACAACCAATGGATTTAAGTAGGGAAACTTACGGTTCATGTTCTACTTTTCAGGGAACGGCATGTCTTCTGCAGAGATAAGGTCCGAGGTTCTTATTCGAACGAATCGGCTCATCCAACGCCGGTCCTTGTCTTCATCGATGCTCGAAAATGGGGCTTTGCTGGCTCGGCGAGCAAGTTTTATTAGTCCCCCTCGGATGATTCGGGGACTGTACAGTCGAAGTTAATGGTCAACGGTGAAGGGGTGCCCGTCGACCTTGCTCACAAAAAAGCAGAAGAGGTGAACTAGCCGCCAAACGGAAGGATGAACCTGGCCCAATGTAACATTGTACCTTTTACAAAAGGTGACAATTATGGGGTCCAAAGGTCCCAACGTGAAGGGGTAGGTATAGACACTCAAATAACCCTCCACATGGGTGGTAATCGCCTCGTCTGGGGAGGGGACTACCACATCCTTGCCAACCCATTTACACTCCGTCTTCACCCTGTCAGGGATTTTATTAGTGATCGAACTAATGTACCTAGCGACCGGTTCGCCCCAGCCCGGTACTGAAGAGGCCTTCTCCACCTTGAAGTCGGAGCCAGTCGAGCATCCAACCGGTATGAAAGCTTTTAGAGGAGGCTCCGCCGAAGTTTCCTCAACAGGGGCAGGCTCAACCTCTTTAGCGGGTTGAGAGGAAGAAGGCTGTTGTTTTTGAGGTACGGATTTAGACGTTTTCTCCATTAGAGTAGAAGAGATGGAAGACGAGCAAAGGGAAGTGTATGATAGAAGTTTGCTTGAGGCGCTAAAATGCAGAGAGCAAAAGCAAGAAAATATTCAGACGATGCAAAACATGGAAATTGAAGAATGGAGGGGCTATTTATACTTTTCAAAAGCGGAGGTTCGAAACACGAGATGGGAAAACATTAATTGGTATTTGCAGAAGTTACAGGATTTGTCGCCAGCTGGAACACGAAAGGACCCTTTTTGATAATGGCCACGTGCGTCATCATGCTGTCGTCATCCATCAGCAAGACGTTTTTAGGTTATCTGATTTGACGCTTCGAACTTCGTGTCGTGTTAACAAGTGTGTTCTCACTTAACCTAATCTTGAAAAGCGGCGATTCATATCGTTTCTTGTCATTACTCTCCAAAAAACGAGGGGACTATCTGTATGGGGTCGGATACGACCGAGCACATGAAAAAAAAAACACCGGTCTTGGGTTACGATTATCGGCATAACTTGAGGTCGGTCTCCTACAGATCGAGGCCGGCATTTCGAGAAGGGAAGTTCGAAGTCAGGCGTCATCGGGATAAAGTTCGAAGCCAAGGTATTCGAGATAAGGTTATCGAGACCGGTCTAGGTAAAGCATCTTATGATAAAAATATCAGATTCGCATGATGGAAGGACCAAAAATCTCGTGACTTGTGAATATCTCGGCGCGAATCACGGCCCAAATCGGCAAGGACGTTGAACCCAATAATTTTAGTGATCTTTTACCCTGTAATTAGGTCTTTTACCTTGTATAGGATTCTTTTCTCTTCCTATATAAAGAATTCAACCCTATTGTATACAGCACAACATACGATCATATAACAGTTAGCATATTTTGACTATCTACTTCATAAAATATTTGTTTCATTATTGTTCATTCCGTCGCAGCTAAACTACTCAACTTTGGTGGTTTGTTTGTTTGTTCTTTCATTTATTTAAATCAGCCTTTATTTTTATCGTTTATTCTTTAATTGTATCAGGCCAAGTCACGTATCCTTAATACCACGTACAAATTCAATTGTTACCCGTAGTTCAGGGTAAACACATGTAACTTAAGGAAGCCTACTAAATTAATAAGTAATTGATGTTGGCAGTTCTTCAAAGAAAAATAATTAGTGAAATGGGACTTATGTGTGAAAATTGTGTGACCTATTTCATTTAAATGTTTGACATTCAGTGATATCAAATTTTTATTCACAATCACAATCTATATGTTAATACTATAAAGTATTTAAAACTTTATAGTCAACAAAAAAACAACTATGATTTCTCAAATTGCCATACCGTATTCTTTCTGAAATGAATGGGGTAGTTTACAAGCTCATATTTCTCTTTGTTTTTGTTGAAGAGCTCAGCTATGGTGCCAGACGAAGACATGCAGAGATGTAGTTAGAGAGAAGAGAAGAGAAGCTCCAAACTGATTCCATTAGATGAACAGGAAAAAAAATGAAATCTGTACAGTGTTTACAACTAACTAACTACTATTTATACAACTCAACTAACTACCGACTTTACTTAACTTAATTCCAGCTCATTAACAGTTGTAAACCTACACACCTAGAATTCTCTACACTCCCCCTCAAGCTGAGGGAAGAAAACAGGTTCTTCATTCCCAGCTCGCTCACTAAGTATTCATGTTGTGTACTATAAAGACTCTTTGTCAGCACATCTGCAAGTTGTTCTTTGGTTTCAATATGCTGTGTTTGAACTAGACCTTCTTGAATTTTCTCCCTCACAAAATGACAGTCTTGGAAAGTGGTGCAATTTGAATGGTTGCTTTGCTATCACAGAAGAGTTGTATTGGAACCTCAACCCCAATGCTAAGTTCTCTGAACAGTCCTGTCGGCCATGTAATTTCATTTACTGTTGTGGCCATGCTTCTGAATTCTGCTTCAGCTGAGCTTCTGGAGACTACTCCTTGCTTCTTTGACTTCCAGGATATCAAAACTTCTCCAAACTTGATCACATAACCAGTTGTTGATCTTCTTGTTTCCACACAAGCACCCCAATCTAAATCACAATAAGCAGTTAGCTTCATATTTCCACCTGTTGGCATGTAGACGTCGACCTGGTGTTCCCTTTATATATCTGATGACTCTCATGGCAGCACTCATGTGAGACTATTTAGGAGCATGCATGAACTGACCAAGTGCTTGAACCACAAAGGCTATGCCAGGCCTAGTCATGGTCAAGTACAATAGTCTACCTATTATTATCTGATATCTCCTTTTGTCTTCAAGTTCATTGTCATTGTCACTAACATTCTTGTTGACAACCTTATCAAATTCTATTGAGGTTAGCTTGTGATTGAACTCTAGTAGAGTAGTCACTAACTTTCCACCTAACAGACCAAGCTCAGAAACTAATTCAAGTGCATACTTTATTTGGCACATTTGAATTCCCTTTTCTGATCTGGAGAATTCAATGCCCAAGAAGTATATTAGAGGAAGCATAATATGAAACTTAACCTCGAGAAATGCACGTCCGGGATCAGCTCTGGTAAGTTTCTGAGATTTTTGGTATCGCAAAGGGGAATTGAGGTAAACTCCGATAACATCAAGGTCATCGAATACATCCCGGACCAACTGTCAAGCGTGAAGTAAGTCCAAAGGCTCACGGGGAGATTGGCAGCTTTAAGCAGGTTCATTTCTCGGTCATCAGAAAAATGTCACTGTTTCTTCGCACTGCTAAAAAAGAAAAATAATTTCTAATGGATCCTGGAGTGCCAGCAGGCATTGAGAGATTTAAAAAAGTACTTGTCAAACCCTCCATTGCTTTCGAAGGTGAAACGTTGTTAGTGTACCTCGCAGTCTCAGAAGTCGTAGTAAGTGCAGTTTTAGTTTGTGAAGACGAAGGTAAGCAATCTCCTATTTATTACGTTAATAAAATTTAAGGGAAACAGAAACTCGCTATCCCCATTTGGAGAAACTGGCCTTAGCTCTAGTAGTCGCCGCTCAAAAGCTAAGGCCCTACTTCCAATATCACCCGGTAGCTGTGGTGGCCACTTTTCCTTTGCGGAACATCCTTCACAAAACCCGAGCTCTCGGGTAGATTGGCCAATGGTCCGTCGAAATGAATGAGTTCGACGTAGAATATAAACCAAGGACTGCAATTAAGTCACAAGTCTTGGCTGACTTTGTGGCCGATTTCAGTCCGAGATTACTACCTCTGGCAACCAAAGAGGCAGTAATGGTGTCGGAATCGACATCGAGGGTTTAGACCTTATATATGGACGGAGCTTCCAACGTGAAAGGGTCCGGGCATGGCATAGTATTA
>MCJB01039253.1:0-25711 GCA_002018475.1 Nicotiana obtusifolia | reverse complement strand
ACCTTAAGGCAAGCCATTAGAACCATCCCTTTAACTAATAATGAAGCAGAGTATGAGGCTTTGATTGCAGAACTCGAACTGGCCCGGGGACTTGATTCAGAGGTCATCGAAATCAAATGCGACTCATAACTGGTGGTAAATCAGGTTTACAGGATCTTCGAAACCAAAGAGGAGCGCATGCAACAATATGTGTTAAAAGTCCAGGCTTTGTTGGCGCGATTTCGGAAGTGGTCGATTACTAATATCCCAAGGGAAGATAATGCAGAAGCAGATGTATTGGCTAACCTTGGATCATCGACAGAAATAAAGGGATCAAAGTCCAACGGTAGTACAACTGATGAACTCGATCTTAGATACAGATAGCTACTACGACGTAAATGCAACTAATTTGGTCTACGACTGGAGGAATGAAATCGTCAATTATCTCGAGCACAGGAAGTTGCCCGAAGACTCCAAAGCGTCCAGGGTATTGCACGCCAAAGCAGCGCGACATAGCTTCAAGAGAGGCCAACTGTATAGAAAATCATTCCAAGGCCCGCTGGCCCGATGTTTGGGGGCATCCGAAGCTAACTATGTTATGCGAGAAGTCCACGGAGGGATGTGCGCAATCATTTGGGGGCAGATTCCTTAGTGCTAAAATTAGTAAGGGCAGGATATTATTGGCCCCGCATGGAATAAGATGCCAAAGACTTTATACGAAAGTGCGATAAGTGCCAACGCTACACACCATTGGTACATCAGCCTGCAGAACCATTGTATCCGGTTCTGTCTCCGTGGCCGTTCATGAAATGGGGGATGGACATCGTCGAGCCATTGCCACTAGCCCCGGGAAATATAAGATTTCTTTCGATTTTGACTGACTATTTTTATAAGTGGGTGGAAGCAGGTCTTTATCAGAAGATCGGCAAGTGTGAAGTGGTGGATTCCTTGAGGGAAAATATAATTTGTAGGTTCGGAATACCAAAAGATATAGCATGCGATAATGGGCCACAATTTATCGGTGCAAAAGTCACAAAGTTCCTTGAAGTTTTAAAAATAAAGATGATCACATCTTCACCCTACCATTCGAGCGTAAATGGTCTGGAGTCAACGAACAAAGTGATTATACAAAACCTCAAGAAAAGGGTAGAAACGGCTAAAGGATATTAGCCCGAGGAATTACTCGGAGTTTTATGGGCACCCCGAACAACGGCCAAATCAAGCACAGGAGAAACTCCCTTATCCCTTGTGTACGAGGCGGAAGCTTTAATTCCAGTAGAAGTAGGGAACCTCACCTTGAGATATTTCTAAGCAGATGAGGCAATGTTAGTCAACTTGGAGCTACTCGATGAGCGTAGGGACTTGGCGCATGTAAGAATGGCAGCCCAAAAACAGAGAATGGAGCAGTATTATAATCGAAGAGCCAACCTCCGTTATTTCAAAGTAGGAGACTTGGTCCTAACAAAAGTAACTCAAAGCTCCCAGGAGCTCAACGCATGGAAGCTAGGTCCAACATGGGAAGGCCACTACTGAGTTTCAACTGTCACCGGGAAAGGTTCATATGAATTGGATAACCAAGATAGAGAAAAGTTGCCCAGCAACTGGAACAAGGCACACATCAAAAGATATTATTGCTGATGAACATCACTTGAACTGAAACTATGTGCTCCACACTTTTTCCCTTCGCCCAGTTTTTGTCCCAATTGGATTTTTCTAGCGAGGTTTTTGATGAGGCAGCAACAGAAAGCATACTACGAAGAAAGCTCTAACAGCAGCAATAAAACCTTTAATAGCAAGGCAAACAAGCAAATATACAATCTGGGACGGTTAGATAATCATTTGCTCTATAGAAAAATTCCCATCGGGAAGCTAAGATTGCTATTGAGCAAAGGATACCCGATCGTTCACAAGTACAAACCACTAGAGGGTCTTTAGATAGTCCTTCGCTCGATAGCATGAATTTCTGAAGGGAAGTAAAGTGTGATCGAGTTAAGGATTATTTAGCAATTCATTAGAGGGATCCTCGAAGGTACAGGGCTTCTAGTGTTCCAATTTTGTGTTCTTCGTATTTGAACACTAGGGGGGAACGTTATGAGGATGCAAAAACAATGACTGCCAGGTCGACCGGGTAGCGAAAACCAAAAACATAGTTGTACCATCGGGATCGAGGACCGAGAGACCAGCCCTATAGAAACACATTGTACAAGTTAGCCACAATTAATGGCAATTTCTTTTTTCAGCATAACAAATGCTTATGTACTTTTTGAAAATAGAAGGAATAAAATGAAGTACTTTTATTGTTATCTTGTTTCTTGTATGAACGATAAATTAACTTTGTCATTTGAAAGTTAAACAAGTACTTCAAATGCTAGTGTCATAATGAAGAGGAGATGTCCTCTTCAAGAGCACCGTAAACATAAAAGGCCCTCTCTTATAAAAACCCTCACGTTAAGGGGTTGATTTCGGAAGAACTCATGCCCGGAATCAAAATTCTTTCGGGAAAAATACACCCAAGGCTTCACATAATAAGACGCAAACAGTAAAACTTGCGCAAAACTCTTAAGCAAAAAGAAGAGAATAAATGTTCAAAACGAAGGAAAGACTCAAACAATACATGAGCAAAAAGATGTTTTTATTTACAGTAACATGCCAAAATGGCACAAATACAAGAACTGGAAAAAGGAAAGAAAAGCTAAACTGCAGCATCTTCGGAAATCGGAGGAAGAGAAGTGTCCGCGCCCCCAGGGGAAGTGGATAGATCCGCCGATGGCTCAACATTTTGGCCTTCGCCAGTTTGGCCTTCCACGTTTTCGTCTTTCACTTCCTCTTCAGATCCCGAAGTTTCGGAACCGAAATCGGAAGAACCAGAAGCAGTAGGCTGTACCGGGAGACCGTTTTTTGCAGCCAACTCAAGCTCACTGGCCTTAGAATCTTCAGCATCAAAATCAATGATACTAGCTTTGGCCTCTTCCAAGGTTTTTCTCCTCATGCTGTACATAGCGTAAGTTTTGTCAACGACAAGGGAAGCCGCTCGGCGCATAAGTTCTTCTTTGAGTTGGGTTACCTCGGCAAAAAGGCTTTTTCGGGCGGATCTAACAGATCAAAGGCTAACATCAACATCACAGACAGTTGAACTAAAGAGCCTATTATGCTCGATCGTTTTCCTTTACTTCTCCTCTAGTTGAGCATATTTCGCCCCCGCAGCAGCAAGTTCTTTAGTTTTGGAGTTCATGGCTACCTCTAAGTTAGTCAATCTTTCAGCGGAGGCATCCTCACGATTATGCAGCAAGAACGGCGGGGCAATCTCTCGGCTAAGGGTCTCCACTTCTTGCTCCTATTGCTACAAACGAGACTCCAATATAGCGGCCTCAGTGGCTTTGGCTTCTAATTCTGAGAGGCGAGCGACACTTTGCTCCAGCTTTGCCAAAAGTTGATCTCATGCGGGGGCAATTTCTTCCTTCTCATGAATCAACCTTTGAAGGCCCTCGGAAGCAAGAAAGTTGGCCTACAAAACAAGAAAGTCAAAAATCAGGATATGTTCAAGCAAAAATAGAGGAAATAACAAATGAAGCGTTGTGCATGGCGTTGTTCAACAAATACTCTCCTGAGAGTGCTTGAATCTTTTTCCAATCTTTCTCTGAAGCCAAAGGCGTCAGATAATTAGCAAGCTCCACCGGCCAAGATAGCAAGTTGCATCCGATCGACCGAAAGAGTAACATTCCTCCTCCTTTGTGGATCTTTAGAAGGGTTAGCATGTTTTTGCCCCAAATTCCCATGAACTAGGGACTAGGGAAGAGGAACACCTTTTTCGTTGGCAGGTGCGACCGGTGGAGATGATGTAGCAGTTGCTGGTGGAAAAGTGGATGAAGATGGAAATGATGTAACAGTTGTTGGTGTTGGCGAAGAGGGAGATGAAGATGATGGAGTTGAAGAGTGAGAAGCAGCTGCTACAAACGCAGTGCTGGTTATTGGTTGTTCATTAAGCGAGACGGAAGGGACCGGGTACTCAGCCCCAAAATACCGGGCGCGGTGACTGGAATACGGAAGCGAGAGTCGGCATTTTCCACCATATCGTATTCCCCCAGAGCACTGAGACATCGTCCTCGAATGGTGTAACTAACTCAACAGGTTGAGCATTCTGTTGAGTTGACGAGGATTGTCGCCTTGTATGTAGAGAAGCTCCCCCATCACTAGCTTCTCCATCATCGTCGATCATCATAGTGTCTATGACCGGCCCGGGAGGAGGGCTAGTCACCACAACTACCAGAGACGACTCGGGGGTTGCAGTCCTCGCCCTCTTATTCTTCTCCCTGGTCACGGAAGAGCGTCTTCTTTTTGGTTGTTTGTCCTCCAACCGGGGACTCCGTAAAGAAACACTCGTGCCTGAAGCAGGACTAGAAACACCAATTCGAGTAAGCGCCTCTTGAAGCATCCTAGCCGCGTCAGCAGGATCAGCCAAAACATCCTCCTCAGGGACAACAACAGAGCTCGGGGGGTAGACCTGATTTCATAGAAAGGATCAATCAATTTCTTCACATAAAAAATTGAAAGAAGGTGAGTCTGAGTTACCATGATTTTTGGCCTTCCACCCGCATTTAAGGGCCAGTTCTTTCCACGTGCGGGTTTCGGGCATAGTGACATTCAAGATCTTCTGGACCAACTGGTCCAAGCCTTCAACCACCGGTGGAACCCATCGAGTTGCTGTAACAGGCAAAAGCTAGAGGATCAATGCGGGTATAGGAGAATACCTCTAAAAGAAATATTAAACAAGGTGCTTACGAATGCGGTTCCATGCTTTTCGAAAGGATGAAGCCGTTGCTAGAATGATGTCGTTGGTGACAACTACAACGAATAATTCCATCTACCCACGGTCATTGTCATCATCCATGCTAGATAACAGAGCATGGTGGCCACGTTTGCTGAAATTTATTATTCCCCCGCAGAAGATTTTGGGGGAATAAATATTCATTACATGAGCTTAGGATAGCTCCTCTTCCGTCTCTTGGCACAAGTGCCAGAGACAGGCAATCATCCTCCACACAGAAGTGCTTACTTATGCCAAACATACCTGATAGCGGAGGCAGAATTCCGTAATAACGGAGTCAAACTCTCCATTCAAAGAGAATTCACCCAAAGTAAAGGATAAGTGTAAAAATATGTAAAACCCTCCTTGGGTAGATTCACTCACTCCGATAGATCCGCAACAATATCCAAATCATGGTAGCGACAGTCTTCCTTCACAACAAGAGTACTGGAAGAACGGATAGAAGAAGGATATCTGCCAACAACCCATGTGCGAGGGAGAGCCGAAGGGAATTTCTCTTCGAAGTCCTTTGTTGTAACAAGACTTCTAGGAATGATGGAATCCACCGTTCGAGGAGCAGCACCCTCGACTTTGTTCTTGCCCTTTGAAGAGCTAACGTTCTTTGAAGAAGAAGCGATTTGAATGAAAGAAAAGCTTTTTTGTTTGAAGGGAGTTAAAGAAAGGTTTATTAACAGCAAGAAAGATTTTAGAAAGCTTGGAAAATTATGGAGTATAAGGGAAGAAGGTTGATGCTAATAAGTAAAAGTTTGGGCAGCTAAATTCATGGCCATGATTACCTCGATAATCGGCAAAAGCTGTGTTGAATCATGGGATGACGTGTGTTCGGGGCAATAAATACGAAGAGACATGCGTCTAATCACCGTCAGAAGCCTTCAAAGTGGATCATAGTAATTCCCGTCAAAAGAGTGTTTCTACCAACTTTCCGATAATACAAAGTTATGTCACAGGAAAGCAGGGGGCTGTATGTATAGGGTAAAATATGCTATGCTACGTGGCCGCCCAAAAGAGGGACATGTGAAACCTAAGACGGGGGACAGCCAAAATCGAAGGCAATGGTTCCATCTGTCACCAGAAAGAATAACGCTCATAAAGATGCAATAAATACACTTCGTCCGATAGCATTTAATGGAGAATATTCTACAGCATTTAGTACGTTGTCCGTTACAAGGAATTTGGCATTTATACTCACCATTATATCTTCATCAATGGCCCTCATAATTGACATTAAAGAAGGGCACGATCCTAGGACAACCTTTCCTAGACGTAGCTATAAATAGTTAGCTCTGTTATCATTGAAAGGACAAAAATTTTCTGGCAAACTAATATTACAATCTACTCAAAGCTCTAATCAATTTTACCTTTTCATTTTCTATTCTTGTTCTTATTATTATTGCGCCGGGAGGCTTCACTACCAGAGTCTTTATTTCTGTCATTTCGTCTTCCTGTCAAGGTTAAGTGCTATATATATTTCTTCAATTATCTTGTTATTTCAAAGTTGAATTAATTCACTTGTCTAAAAACCACATATAAATACAATTGAATCATTTTATGAATAAATAATATATATAATAAATTTCTTAAGATAAATATTAAAATTTGAAATAAAGCTATTTACTTGTATGACTTGTATATTTTGGTGGTTAATTCATTGAGAAAAGGAAAAAATATGACACAACCCTTAGTCACGTTGCAAGTACTCTTTACCCACAGCGTCCCAATGGGTTGGGTGGTCTATCCCAATGCAGAAAACTTGAATTTGGCCCCTACAACAGCATGTCCTCCCCCACAAATCCCGTGCATACCACGTGAACTCTATCCCCTACTATCTTTCCGAAGCACATCATGTAAATGTAATGACTTCACATATTGTAGAACTTTACAGTCCCCTCTCTCAACCCATCATAATTAGAGGCCCCCACCAAATTACTTCCGCCAAATCAATGACTGAAAATTTTCTTCCCAAAATTCAAGGCTCGGGACCGAACGCAAGCTCTTACTAGTGTATATATATGTACTCCCTCCATTCACGTTTATTTGTCCATTATAAATTTTGTATATTTTATAAAAAATAATAAATGAAGTGCACAATTTATAATGGTATGCCCATATTAATTGATGCATATATTTAATAGATTTGAGAAAATAATTTGAAATGAATAATTAATACTATGGGTATACCAAGAAAACTAAATTATCTTATCTTGATATGCTAAAACTGACGAATAAAAGTGAAAATCTATTTTTAGAATACTAGACAAGTAAAAATGAACGGAGTGAGTATTAAATTATCTAAAAGTAAGGACAAGTAGTAAAAGTAATAAGTGATATAAATAATTTAAAAAATAAAACAAATAATCTAGTAAAATAGATTAAAACACGTTAATAATGTAAGGATTTTTTTTTATTGACAGGGAATATACCCTAAGGATTGTTTGGATCGAAGACAAGTTATACGTGAATTATAATACAGGGATCGTATTAGTAATGCATAAGTTAATAATACGGAATTAATAATACATGAATTATCTTTTATTGGGTGTTTGGTTTATTGCATTAAAATGGAGTAGACAAGGTATCATCATATTATTTATTTACTTTTTAAACTAAATAAATAATAAATTTACAATTATACCCTTAGATATTTAGTCTGCATAGGCTTTTAGAAAGAAAGAAAAAAGATAATGTTGTTCTTTTGGTGCTTTATCCATGTATAGCTTATACATGGATTTGTTATTCAATATTGGTGGTAGGATAAGATAATATACCAATTTGCAGGAGCAAATTTATAGCTCCAATCATGGGTCACGTGACCCATGGTCTCATCGTCAAACTAGATATTTTATGTATGTATTTTCTAGAATTAGCTTATATTATGTGTTGGTACTCATGTCCAAAAAGTTTGAATAGTGTACTTGATTGAATATTTGATTAGTTACCTTATGAAACAGGGATCGATTCTCACTTAATATTTTTTTTTTTTTTTTTAATGATGCACTCACGTTCAACAAATTCTAGATCCGCCTTTACCAATTGATGTATAAAGAATTACAGAAAATTAATTATTCAAATTTAATAGCAACCAAATAATATATTATCTCAATACAAATTTTTACCCCATAATTAATTGCTTTATACATCATACCAAAACCACACCAAAGTCGTATGGACATATAGAAGGATGGGCTTTAGATTGCTTTGACAAATGCGTGGCCTATAAGTGCGGATTATTCTTTTTTCTTTTTTTTTTGAAAAGGAATTTTGTAAAGTGAGAAAGAGAGAGGTCCACGAAATGAAATGGGAATACTGGCAAAGCCTACTCAGAGTGTACGGACATGGGACCCATCCTCAGGTGGAGGCTTTCACGTTTCATGAGTAGAGAATTCCCACTGACAAAAAAAAGGCACTAAAGTAGATATTTTAATGGTAAAAGCTACCTAAACCAATAAACTTACATGCTAATAGATTTAATGAAATGAAACTTATATTATCTATATTATTTACTATAAAAGTATGAATAAAATATTAAATTACAAGAATAATCTAATAATATTAAGTATAATAACTCACAATAAAAGAACATAATCAAAATTCTAAACATTATTTGTCTTGTAATCCTATTAGTTCTACGACATAATACTACATGTTAGGAATCCTACATGATTATCTTTAGAATCCTATTAATATAATTATTTTCAGGCATAGATATATAATACTACATGTTAGCATGTAAACCTAATATTATTTAGAAATAGCATGTAAACCTAATACTTTTAGGAACATGTTAGATTTTCTATTAATATAATTACTTTCGGGATATGGACATACTTTTAGACATGCATTCCTACAACTTTTAGGATATACTTCTTAAAAAATTTATATTACTAATTTAATTTGAAAACGTATTATATTGTCCAAATTCATTTAGAAACAGGAAAGCCTATATTATTATAAAAGCACAAATATAATATTGATAGACCAAAAAATAGCCCTAAAATATTAAACAGGAGAACTCATAGGGAAAGGACATAGCTATAATAACTTTTTTTTTTGGACTACAATAACTTCTATGTTAATTTTTTTAATATTTACGATTTTAAAATTAATACAATCTTGTCTATTGAATTCTCATTAAAAACATGTAGGAAGGTTTAATAAAATCAATTTCATAAGAATTCTCAATATTGGTTATACATTACCACTATATAATATACAATACCAAGAAAAAATAAAAAAATATTAAACGGACTGCATAAAGCGTTTAAATTGAGAAAAACATCTTCATGATAATGTATTATTATATTATATTTGAACTGCTTTCCTACTCAAATAATATTTTTTATTATTAATTTTTCGTAGCATATAGAAAAACGTACCCAATTATTAAAGAACAACTAAGAAAACTTTTAATGAATATAAATGAAAAGAAAGAAAAAGATTAGTAAGAACCAATACCACTAATGATTTTGCGAACATAAAGATCTAAAAGTGGAATGTCAGATCGATCTTTTTACTCTTTAAAAATAAAATTTATGGTGGATAAAATTATAATTACGGTTAAATATTCAAACATGAGTTGAACTAATATTAAGAATCCAAATCAATATAAAATAAAATTATACTTTATGTTAAAACTAAATAATTAAAACTTTTAATTAATTATTTAGCAAGTAAATCCAATTAAATTATTTTATAAATTCATCATATGAGTAAAATTATTTTTCAAGTTAAATAAAAATTTTAGGGTACATAAATTTATTCCATAAAAAAGAGTGTTAGAGATTAAAAAAATAGATCACAAAGTAAAAAAAAAATAGTATAATATTAAGAAGGTCATACAAGTATTTGAGGAAGCACAATCAAAGCTAATTCTAAACAAGAATAAGTTTTCAAAACTATATTATAAAAAGTCAACTCTGATATAGCAGGATTATCCTTTGTAGATGCCTCCCGCAGAATCGAAATAATATTATGTCATGCATTACTTGCAAATGTCACATCAAGAGGCATGATATTGTTAGCAATAAGAACAAGTGGTGTACCAGCAAAGATTTTACTATGAGGTCGTACAACTTACTTTAGATTTGATATACCTCTTCAGATACTTGAAATAACCATCACAAATATATCAAGGCTGAGCAATAATGCCAAAATTTATAAGGAAATGCAAAAGTGATAATATGGGATGAAGCGCTTTTGGCTAAGCGTCAAACGATCAAAACAATCACCCAGAGTTTTAGAGATATATTGGATATCGATAAACCGTTTGGAGGAAAAGTAATAGTTTGAGAGGTGATTTCTGTCAAGTATGATCAGTAGTTCTAAAATTGACCAAAGCAGAAACTGTAAAAGCTAGCCTGCCAAAATTATACTTATGACCTCAAATGAAAAATATTCAAGTGACAAGAAATATAAAAGTAAGAACAGATCCAACATTTAGTGACTTCTTGCTTCGTGTCGGAAACGAAGAAGAGCATCCAATATAAGATGATTTGGTTCTTCTAGAACACTTGGTTATCAAACCCAATGGTAATAGTAGTGCATTTAGTAAGGAAAATATTTTCATCATTACATCAAACGCAATTTGTGCAAATTACATTATAAAAATTAAAGAGTTATCTTAGCTAGCATAATTGAATATGTTGATCAATTAAATAAAAGGTTGATTGCTAAGTTTTATGGTAAAAACAAAATATTTTGCAGTTTTGACTCAGTAGAAGATGATATTTTTCAATTTTGATTAAAATGCAAAATAGTTTTATGGGAAAATATTTTCATCATTAGATTAAAAATAATTTGTGCAAATTACATGATAGAAATTAAAGAGATATCTTAGCTAGCAGAAATGAATATGTTGATCAACTAAATAAAATGTTAATTGCTAAGTTTTATGGTAAAAATAAAATATTTTTCAGTTTTGACTCAGTAGAATATGATACCAACAATTACTACCACGAAATATACTTAAATACTTTAATACCAAATGGCTTTCTACCGTACATGTTTGTCGTCAAAGTTCATTATTTCTTACTTATGTTAGTGTCACCATATATATAATAGACTAAGTTAAAATTGATCTTCCATTGCACATAAGTTGATTTTGAAGAAAAATATGCCTCTCATGCTAGCTTATGTAATAGTATACATATAGCATATTGAAGTTTTGACAATAACGTCATACATGCAGAACTTATGATACCGGTCAATGTGCTTCTAAGTATGTGTTTATCCCCAAATTCAACTTTCGTTTTCCTAAATTAAAGAATATCCTTTTAAATTTGTGTGAAAATAATTTTCAATATGTTTATATTTTGTAGTTATAATAAATAAAGCACTATATTTACCACAATATGTTTTCTTACACGAATAACTATATGTTGCACTTTCAAGAGAGATATCAATATCGACAACAAGAGTTCTGGTTATGGCAGAGTAACCAAAGCATTAGAAGGAAATTTATACAAAAATATATCATCTATAAAGAAGTGTTCGGTAAAATACCATCACATTAGATACCTTTAAATTATAATACATAATTATCTATTTAACATGACTAAAATTGATCATTTATGTAAGTTCTGATGATGTTTTTTCATTTTGAATTCACGTATTATGCTAATGTAACAATATTTCTCGGCATTTAGATGATTATTGTAGTATTATATATAATATTTCTCTTATTAATTAAATTTTATTGTTCCTTCATATAAATAAATATTTAAACTATCATGTGTCATTATTAACGTGCAACACACGTTTATAGATACTAGTTAACTAAAATATAAATATTCTATTAACACCTTTCTTTTCTCAGATTAAATGGGACGGTTAATTCAGCATTCCTCTCGAGGTTTACATAATGCAGCATCTATTGTCGTTCATTCTATGTAACAGAAACTTTAATGTTTACTACTATATATTACCTGAGGACTTTAAGATCAGTATTAGATATTTTCTTGTAGGGACTTTATTTTCAATATGATAGTGCTACTGTCGTACAACCCCAAAAAACAAAGAATTGGACAATGCAGAATTTTCGAAAGAAAAAAGAAAAATTAAAACAACCTCAAAGAAAAACATGAAACTCAACAGAGATAGTGCATCATCTATATATATATATAACCCTTTTCTCACAGTTACTATCTTTGTGAGTTTCCTACCCCTATTTTCCCCCCCTTGCTCTACTGGTAAATGAATATATGGATTTCTTTTTTTTAGTTTATGTAGGCGATTCATCTAAAAATTAAGGAATGTGGTCAGCAGATGTCCTCATCTTTGAACAAGATCTTGTCCAAATACCAGGAAAAAAGCATCGGATGTCTTCATCTGATTATTTTATGTATATTTTAATCTGTCAATTTTCCCGATTCATTGCTTTTAGATGCATACACAAATTTTCTTTCTAAACAAATAGAGTTTGTTTTTGTCTGCTTCCTCCTATTCTCTGAAAATTACGAAAACACTAGATTCTTAATTTGATACCCGCACGGCATAGCTAGAAGTTTAGTCCATTGATTCCAAGATGTACCTTGAATTCAGCCACTATATATATGTGCATACAATCACATAAAACTAATTAGATACAATAAATGTCTATCTTGCTTTTGCAAAAATAATAGAGTATATATAGGACCTCTGGTTCCTTTTTATTTGTTTGGGTATAATACGGGGTATCGATCGATTGATACAGTCGTTGTTTGCGGATGTAGCATCATCAAGATTCACATGCAAAACGCATGGTGATGAGCTATGATGAAATGACACTAATGGCCATGGCAGCTTTTTGAAGGTGAGAATCTTGATGATGCTGCATCAGCAATAAACGACTAGCTAAATTATCCATTGGAACGATACAGAGAAGATTAATATATACTCTCTGCGACTTGTAAGTGCAGTTCTCAGTTCTTTATTCGGAAAACAAGATGAGGAGTTCCCCCTATTTTCCTATGAATTAATCTTTTGATTTTACTTTCTCCTGAGTTTCTTCTGATTAGGTGGGGATAATTTAGTTATTTGGATGGTATTTAATCTGTTTTATCTTACAGGTGAATTACAATTCTCTTAAATTTATTCCAGATTTTTAGCATATGTTGAGAAATAACTGTTTGAAGACGGACTGAAATGAGCTTGTGAATGGAGCAAAGGAGTTTTCCGTTTTCAACTTTCTTTGTCTTTAATTTAGGGGAAGAAAAGAAACAAATCTAATTGATGTTTTTTGTCTGTTGATCATCAAACTTAGTCCTACATAGAGCTCTTTGGTTTTTTTTTTTTTTTTTTTTTTTGTTTTTTAGACGTTGAGGAGTCGATGAGGATTATTATACGTCGTAGATCCCGCCGATTGATGAAAGAAACATCAAACATATTTCAAAATTCTTGTCCACCTTTGAAAAGAGATTGTAACTTCCGGAGATATTTATGTTACTTAATTTGAGTAGCTTGAAAGTTTATCCTAATCCTCAAGACCTAAAAAGAAAGCGGTTGGGCAACCTTCTATTGCAGCGGTTGGCCATTCCCTATTAGCTGTTTCAGCAACCATCTTTTGATTCCAATTTCAAATAGTGACTATCCCCTCACGGGGGAGATAGAAACGACCCACTCAACCCATACTTTCTTTGTTTGAGAATGATGTTAGGGAAAAAGAAAGGCGACTTTTGTGATCCTTCGACATTATTGAAGGGAGGGGGCTCAACCTGAAGCTTTTAAATAGAGTCTCATCCGCCTCCCCAGTTTCACGCGCCCTTACTAGTAAAGGCTTCCATTCCACTCTTCACCATAGTAGTATCGCATAAAAGTGGCTGTTTCGCTTCGCCATAAGTTGAGTTCCCAAGCTGGGGAGTGTAGGTCCTAGGTCTTTCCTTTATTCTATGGCATGAAGTCCCTACCGCTTGTCTGGTTAACCGAATTACCTATTCAAAGATGATGAATTTTTTTTTTTTTTTAGTTTCACTTTGTTGAATTGGCCGTTATAGTGTCAGTGGTGGAGCCACCTATGTCCCAAAGTTATTAATTTATATTCTTACGCCGGAAAATTATATGTGTAGTTGGGTGAAAAAAGATTATGTATATATACATTATTTTGAATCGCTAGGCTTCTTCATGCTTACTTTTTATATTATGATTTCCCTCGGTGAAAATCCTGATTTTGATTTGCCCTCGAGATGCATGTCATACGCTCGTTGCTTTGTTGGGTTAATTTGGCATAGAGTTTAATTTGCCATTACTCATCATATTAAGTAGGTGGACCAAGGAGAGCGTCTTTTATCATTGGCCAACCTCGCCAGTTCTACTAGTACTGGCAAAATGGTTAAAAGAAAATATTTATTTACTCATATTATTCACTAAAAAATGAGTTAGATAATGAACTTTTTAAAACGAGTCAAATATGGATAAGAATCATATTATCCATTTAGAAAATAGATAACCAATGGATAACTAATGGGTTTAACCTTTATATTTATAAAATCTCAAGTTGGGGGTTCCTCAAGTTTGGGAGATTAAAAATTCTCCCAAAAGTGATCATATTCAAGAAATCATGGATAATATGAATATTCATATTATCCTCTGGTTAACCTATTTTTTATTCGTATTAAATATGGATCGGATCAGATAATTTATTCGTTATTGTTTTATCTATTTTTGACCCGACCAGCCCGTTTGCCACTCTAAATTCTACTATCTTCTCTTCTCTGGGGGGTTATTCAGCACCAATTAATTATTGACCTCTCCAATAGAAGGACCTGAAAGCTCATAATATAGTATCTCCAGTTTTTGCTAAAATCACTCATTGTTGTGACAACTCAGAGAACCACTACAAGTCAAAAGAGGTAACTGTCCATGGCCGAAGTATGGATGCTTATATCACATAACTAAATGCAGCAATATCTGTGTTATATACTCCACTATATTATTGATACTTTTAGATAATTAATTCTCTCATTCTTGAGAAAAGCGTATAATAGTTCGTCAGAATTGAAATTTATTCTTGACATTTTTAAATTGTTTTAAAGATTATAAGAAAGCAGCCGTTCAAGTTAAAAATAGAGGTCGTTAAGAACGTACTTAATTTTCCTTTTTTTCGTCAAAATAGAGTTGGTGTTCGGTGTGTACCGCTGACCTTTGAAATATGTAAAAATGACACGAAAATAGAATAAATGCTCTACAAAAAATTTATTAGATTGAAGTAAAATTTCAGCAATAATGTAAAAATTCTTTTATAGGTACTCTTTTCAACAACAACAACAACAACAAAAAAAAAAAACTATAATTTGTACATGGCTTTACATATTTCCCAACAAATTCTTATTATGAGATCGACCTTCTCAATCTTGATGATGCAAAATGAGAACAATCCTCTATATATGGCTCTACGACCCAATGGTCATGTGGCCGTTGATATGCTTTGGTCCTCTAGCCATGATTCATTCACCACATTTTTAGAACACCACCTTATAGGAATCATTTTCAAATTAAACTTTTGAAATAAATACTAAAATAATTTTGAAAATAAGTTCAAAAAAGTGGTTACCACGCAACATCACTTTCAATGAAAAGATGATGAAGGGTTTCTATCTTATGAATTTTACTACAATGGCAAATGGCACATATACAGAGATCATATGTAAAAACCAAATTTCCTTATGTGTTATCCGTGTGACTTCTCTCTTGAAGGAAGTTTCTTATATCAATTGTAATTCTGTGTCTTATGATAATCTGTGAAACTAATTTTACTACTAGAAAAGCACGATCAATGAGCTACATTTTTAAATAGCCTTATATTATTCTCATTGAGTCACTGTGATTTATTAAGGATAATAATTAATAGATCATGAGTCAACTCGTGCCGATCCTGTGTCAAGGCTAAGTTTAGGATGGTTCCAACTATCATTCTGAAGGACATTTTGGGATTTGAAGAATCATCCACCTGACTAAAATTAAAGACCGCCAATCAGGGGCGGATGCACATGGGAAGGGCAGGTTCACGTGACCTCCTCCCCTAAATCATGAATAGCAGTAGTAAATTTCAGCTCAATTACTTAAATTAACATGCGTGAACACAAGCTCAAGTGAATATTTTAGTACATTGATAAGGAAGTATACCTTCTATCTTTTAGTCACGGGTTCGATCTCGTACTCTTTCTTCTTTTAAATTATATTTTAATTTATAAATAGTATTAAATCCCAATGCTTTGCCGCTTTTTCTAATTAAATACACTTTTTGTTTCTTTTTTCCCTTTTATATTGGTTACATATTTTTTTTTAAATTGTTTTTTCTCTCTTTTGTTTTGACTTTTAAAATTCCTAAACTAAAAATACATCTCTCAGACACTGACACATCCTCTCGAAAACTCGGGCCTCTGGCGCATATGATGTACCCATATTCTTGAAATCCTGGATATATCTCTGCCGCTAATTCTCTCCAAAGAATTTAACTTCTATGTAAACAGCTTAAAAAACTTTATATTATCAAATCACCTAAAAAAAAATAGTTAACTGTTAAAAATATGAAACTTGCTATAACAACCTAAAGGTGATGATGTAATTAAAATTAGTTATCGGGTCCTATCAGACTATGTTGGTCCCTTACGCGCACGCAAGTGTACGTGGTCGACAAGTAATATAGGACAATGAGTCCGGATTATCGTACCCAAGAGACTTAAATTACTACTTTATAACAACTATTATTGTTACTTAATCAAGCGAGAATTGAAGTTGAATATCTTCTTTAGTTCGCTTTATACTCTAATTTAGATCTAGGAAATTCAAAGACAAAGATATATGTTCTTGTAATCAATAAACAAAGATTCCGGGGTTGTGAATTTGTTACCAATCTTATTGCGATCTAATTGATTTTATCATTTATATAGTTAATATGAGATTGCTAATTAATCGATAGTGATACTCATAGTTTTCTTCCGAAATACTATTCGCCTATTCTTAACAAGATTAATGCCTATATTCCTATGGAATTAATCTAGCAAGAATGCATGAAGAACACGATTTATATAATTAAGCATGGTGATTAAGTATATTCCTATCTTAATCACGAATCCGCTCTTGTTAACAAGTTAAGAACATGCTTTCCTCAATTCTTATTCTAATCTACACATAGTTTTTCCAAACATAGCATAGATAATTTATATAACTTAATTGATGGCCAAAACAATTAAGAAATTAAGCATAGAATTGAAGAAACAATCTTAGCCATATTAATTATTAAAACAAATCCATCAAATTAAAAACACAATATTCATGGCTAATCACAACCCCAGAACAAGGGGTGATTAGCCACTCATGTTCAACATAATCAAATAACTAAATAAGAAAACTAAAAGCAAAGATACTCGTTTAATTGATGAGCTAGGAATTTTGTTGATGTTGTTGATGTTCTTGGCCTCCTTTTTGCTCCCAAAAATCTGTTCCTCCCGTCCAAAATAGACTTAAGGATGTTTATATAGTAGTTGGGAAGGGTTTGGGTAGGTTTGGGGGTTGTTAGCACACAAAAGAGGACTTTTCCCCGGTCGGTCCCCTGGACAGCGCCTAGCGCCCCCCAGGGGACTGGAGGCAGAATGTTCAATTAGCTCACTGCCTCCAGCGCCCCAGGCAGTGCTAGGCGCTGGCCTGGGGGCTGGACTCCTTCTTTGTCCGATTCTTCTTGTTTTGCCTCGTTTCTTCCCCAATTTCGTCCCCGATTGCTTTTAAATCATTCCTTCACATAAAAACGCATTATATTAACATGAATCAATGTGATTAACATCCAAATCCAAACAAACAAAAGCTAAACATGGGATAATTTACACATTCTTTAGTACTCTTTCTATCAATTATCAGACTACATAAGCTAAATTTCTCCCGAAGAGTTTAATTTCTTTAAAATGTCCGTTAATTAATGTCACAATTCTACCACTTCTGAGAATTACTTTTGTTTAATTAGCGAAGTTCGGCTTGTATCTTTTGTACGTAGTAAATAATCTTAGCCACGTACGCTGTCAAAGACTTTTCTTTTAGATTCTTAATCAGCCCTTCTCATTTTGCCTGGAATGTAATTTTCCTCCATTCACTACTGTCACTTCACCTTTCAATTAACTTACTCTTGACTCGACTATCTGAAACTTATTATGCAATTTCCTCGCTTTCCATTTTCCCACTGTCTTCTTCTCTTAAAATAGCTAGCATAAACTTAAATACCATTACGTTAATGATCTTTTAACGACTAAAGAAAAGAATTGCGTATATAATAACACAACAATAACTAGACATGTATGTATGTATATGTGTGTGTGTGTGTGTGTATATATATATATATGTATATATTTAAAGAGGAAGATGGTGATATATCCTTTTCTTCCTCCCAACACTAGATTCCCTAACGGAATTTCAGAAAACGAAACGGACAACCTTGAAATTAAGGACAAGCTAAGTGCTCCACTAGGTTCTCAATCAATTCCATGTACCACACTACACTAGAACAAGGCTTTCTTTCTTCTTTTTTTTCTCATTTTCCTCTGTATTCGGCCTTTTTTCTGTGTGTGGGGATGGGGGGCCAGTCAGTCTAATTAAGATCGATGATAAGCCACGTAACAATTTGTTCCACATTGGACATGTAATGCATGGAAGATGCTAAGTCTCAAAGATATGATATCTTTTCTTGGCTTTCGTTTTGTCCTTTTGACATTTTACGTCCACATATTGGTAGGAAATGGCAAACAACTTTGGGGAGCAGCAGTAGTAGTACTGGTCCTTTTAAAAGGCGCTGGTGGTCCATGGATATTATGTTGAGGTCCTTCTCACTAAATATCACGGTACAAACAGGATCAAACTTAATCTGTAATATGATGAGGCATGCATGATGGTCGAAAAAGAAGTTATTGATACGACAGCATAAATAAATTTCAGAGAATTCGAGCATTATGTGTATAGAACAGTGTGCAGTAGCAGTTTTGCAGTAGTGCAACAAATGTCAAAATGATTGAAATTTTTCGCTAACAAATGTTTGAATAGATAATAGATTCATCCATTTGTTTCATTCATATATCTGACATATGACAAATTTTCCTAGCCTAATTAATACTGCGAACAGAGAAGAAGAAAACCTTACGTAAGTAAAACAGCTTATATTGGAGTGAGCTATGAGTGTCCCGTTTGTGAGGCCTTGCCATAAGATTGAGATGCATGAATGAATTCTATAATAAGGGTATCAGTGGATTTGGTAAAGATTAGAAGTTTAGAGTGGTTTGAATTAGTTGGTCTCTCTCCTCATCTTAAGTTTGGCCTTTTTAGCTTGCCGTAGCTGCAACGGTTACTAGTTACTTTGAAGAATTAGATGACTAATAAAGCTGGCTTCTTGGGTCACTTATCGAGATGAATTGTATTTTTGCCTAGCTAGTACGTAGGAGTAGTTTAATTTCTCTACGTCCTTCTCATTCATTTTATTTTTATGTCAGGTGCAGTGTTTGCATAACAATGTCATACAATGACACTTCTCAAAAGATTTTAAGTTATTTTTGGACAGTGACATGTTATGGAATATATAACCACTGGAATTCTTTTTATGCTTATTAATCAGGTTTTGATGTTTCGCTATTTTCTTTGGAAGTTGTGACTCATGGGTCGGGGAAGACTATATAGAGAGTGGAGGATATGCGTGTAATAAATTATGTAAATTAGAAAAAATAATGTATTTATTAGTTTTGTGTATTAGTAATAATTATTAATACCAAAGTTATTAATATATGCATAAACTTAGTTAAAGACGTAATTGCCCCTCAACATATATTTTGAATACTTTTTTCCATATTTTGTATATTTTATATTATGATATATTAATTAATTTTTCCCTTTTAGCATTCTACTATAATCAAAACAATATTATATTTAGTACTTAATTCGATTTTGAATTCGTTCAAGGTATAAATTGAAGTTTTCATTATTTGTTAAACATCCACCTATTTTTTTAATAATTGGTATTTTGTATTATATGTCATAACAATTAAACTGTGCTTCTCTTTTAACTTTAATATTTCAAGTAATTTTCTCTTTGTTTTGCAATCCTGTAGAAGAAGTTGGCTAAGAGAGAAAAGAATGCGGAGGGTAATAAAATTGTTGCAATAAAAATAATGTACATAAAAAATGTAGATGGTATATTTGTAACTACTAATTCTTTTAGAAATTATGCAATGCTTTGATACACCAAATCAAATAGTGAATAAGAAATAATCTCAACATAACTAATACCAGCATAACTAATTACAACATTATCAATACACCATATTCATCGTTATTCATATACCTCCTACCAAACGAGACCTTTGATTAGTACTTGTAATACTCTGTGGAGGTTTGTACTGCTCAACAATTAATGTTTTAAAAGGCAAAATGAAAGACTTGTCCGAAACTCACCCGAGGCGATTAAGGTCACCTCTAGTAAATGTCACGAGACAACCATGGAGCTAAAGTCATATGGACTAGCGCTTCAATGGGTTGGCGGGATGCTCCGTGCAGGCCAAAGTATTCATGTCTTAGGAATGCTCGACACAAACTTTACACATTTTATTCGCCCTGTACAACAAAAAATATTTTCTTTCTGATAATATTTTTCAAGTATTTAACTATAAAGTTGTATAATATTACGTTTGACATATACATAAGAGTTTGGTAACATAGTGATATTGAGACGATACTGATAGATTGATTGATTTGTGAATTTTCTATATTTATTTTGAAACAAAACCGAGTAGAAAGAGGGACTGGAAGAACAATTATTGATACTGGGCTTTTGTTGTCTAAGGCCCAACCAAAATGTTGTCATTAAACTAGTACTTTATTTACAATAAATGACACTAGGTGACCACACATAAAATGAATTGTTTTTTTTAGTTTTATATTAGATTTGACAGAGACAACCCAAATAATTGGTATTATATAACCAAATCCTAAAAACTCTATTTTCTTATTTATTCTCTCTCACCGTTTGTTGTTGCTCCCCCCTCTTCTTGTTCACTACTTCCCTCCCCTTTCTTGTTTGCTGCNGGTTTTAAAACCAAAAAGAACAAAAACGTAAGAAGAAAAAAAGCTTCTGTTTTTGCAAAGAAAAGAACAGTTTTTGTTTTTGGTTTTCAAAAACTAAAAAACGTGTAAGAAGCAGAAATTACTCCAAAAAAAAGGTTAGCTTCTGGTTTTTGCCGAGAAACTCACAAAAGGTACTATTTTTCTTGAACAAAAAATACTTGCCACTCAAGTATCACGTTCGGTAGAAATTCAGGACACACAGTAGAAGACCGTAGACCTGGATAGCGTGAATATCATTGAAGATTTGTGCAGTAACTTCAAGAGGTTAGTATTTCTATCTCGTTAGTGATTATATTTATCTAGTTTACATGTAAGATTATTTGGTCTTGGGTGATTGCTTCCGTTGCGTTTATATGCCTATTTCTATCAACCTCTTGTGTATCCATGTGGATTTCTGGTGGCGTTAGGTTGCGCGTGACTGCAATGTGCAATCCTCTTAGCAGTGCCAGAAGTACTATATCGATAACATTGGTTATTGGGTGTTGGCCCGCGTAGCCCATAATCAAATCCCCTTTGTTATCTCTGAATACGCCCCCCCGCCCCCCTTTTTTTGGTTCAGTGTTAAAGTTTTTGTTCGATTTTGTCGTAAGTCCCAGTAGCAGCAAACATGTAAGGACTATCCCTATGTGTTACTTTTTCTTGAAGTAGCCGTCTCCAAATCCTCCCCCTCTAGAAGGGAATGAAAACCCTAGAAAACAAGAACATTCTTCCGTTGAAGTCGAATCTATTTTAGATATACACATTATTGTTCATACAAAGAAGGGAAATTAATCTAATATTATTAACTAAATATTGAGATGCTAAGCTAATATATCCAATATTAACTATTTTTTATATACTCAAAGAAGAAAAATAAAATTGTGATACACATTTTGGTATATACGTTATTTGATGTATTATACACTGTGATATACAAAAAAAAATATAATTATTTTTGTATTATACAATTGGATATATAGACAACAATAAATTATAGGATAATTATATTTTTAATTTTATATTTTAGATATATAAAGAAGGAACATAAAGTTAAGATATACATTTTTATATACATAAAGAAAAAAATAAAGTTGTGATATACACATTATTATTATGATACAAATTTATTGGTTATCTCATACTAATATATGTAACTAAGGCTTTTTTCTGTAAATTATATAGATACATACGCTGTTCCACCATGCCGAAATCCCCTTTTTTTGTTGGGATTTTTTCATATATATACTAAATTAGAATAATAGTTTTAACTAGGTTTTTTAATTTACAAAAAGCAACTAAAGTTTTTACAAAATGTATACAAATTTGGTCAAAAGCTACAATTTTTATACAACTTGTATACAATTCTTTATTTTACAGAATCTGATCAAAAGATACAATTTACATGCAATTTGAATATAATTTTTTATTGTACAAAATTCGTCAAATAACTATAATTTACGTGTAACTTACATACAACTTGTGTACAATTATATTAGTTGTATATATTTTATATATAGTTTGTACACCCAACATATAGATATATATAAATTTTTGTTTTTGGTAATAACTGTGAAATATTACCATTTAACAAATAAATTAGTACAATCTAAAGAGCACCTAGAACCATTACCACCTTCTAGGAAGGGTGCAAGGCACTATTAGGCCTCTAACCAATCACAAATTACAGAATTTTCGGAGCAAATAATTGCAACCTCTAGCTTTCCTAGAGTTCCTGTGTATATCTATTCTATCCCTAAGTTCCTTTTGTATCTGTGTCATTACAAATTTAATATTTACATTGATTCCTTTAAATGTATTCCCATTCCTGGCTTTCCAGGTGTGATAGCTCAAGGCCCTCCAAATTGTTGTAGCCACTTCCTTTTTAAAAAACTTCTAATGCTTTCTGTTATTCTTTTCCAGCACATGCATTGCAGTCCCTCGTGGAATTGTCATTCGGCTCACTGATGTATAGCAACCCTCAATTATGCTGTCCATGGATAATCGTGAAACATGTGTTCTTGGGTTTCAGCAACCATTTCATTACATAAGCAACAGTTTATGTCTTGTACTATAACGTGTAACTTCAAAAGTCTATCTTGTGTAAGCAGTCAACCATGAGTATCTAACCAATGAATCATTCTGTGGTTTGGCTGCATGATAGAGTTCCATATAAACTCCGCTACTGATAGTATGGTCAACTTCCCCTGCATAGCAATATAACTGCTATTGTTTGAGTATTTCCCAGAAGCACTTAACACATATTTCCCATTATAGCACCACTCTATCATTTCAAACCTTTAGAGAATTCAATTTCCTCCCATACCAACTACAATCAAGAGGAGGTGCATGAGTTCATATACAATTTATTTATGTCTCCTTCTCCGAATTTCAATCTGAAATTTCAACCAAAACCAACTCGAATCTTCACAATACTCCCTTAAATTGAGATATAAACTCCAAAAAATATGTCCAATCATTTGTAACAACACTCATCCAAATAAATAATAATTTTACAAAATCATTTGAATTTAAAACTTCGAAGCTATTTAATGGTTATTGATAAGTGACTAAAAGTGCATGTTTTTTAGTATAATTTCATATCATTTTGTGTGTGAATTGTGAAAAATTACATGCTTGCAAACGTGAAATATACTCAACACGTGTTTATTTATCTTGTCTCCAACCCTTAGTATCTATAGTTGTACTTTAATTTGTTAGTTAATTAGCTAGGCATAAGAATCTTAATATTTAACTTAGGAATTGTTCAAGCTTGTCTTCTTAGTGATATTGAACAGTTATCGCTTCTTTAGGTGTTGTCTTACCCTACGATAGTGTCTCTCGCCTCAAAAGGACGTTTTATGATGTATTTATATCAACTTGGGTTGATGTGGGGCATACTTGATCTCTCCTAATTCGCAAAGAAAAAGTTGAGTCGCGTGCTAGGGTTGGTGCAACGCGCGACCCCTAGCACGCTCCCAACTATTTTTTTCTTCTTTGTTCTTTCGCGTGCCAGGTCCAGTGTCAACCTCCATACTTCACTCTTTTTTGTTCATTTCCTGGGCCATCGCGCGCCTACCTTCATGCAATGCACCAATTGTGTCATGCTCCCAGCTCTTGCATTTCTACTCTTTTTGCACCAAATTATCCAATTCTTGCCAACTTCCATCCAAATTCATTCCTACACATGATAAACATGTAATGAGTATATTTAAAATTTGTAAGCATGTGATTTTCCACAGCTCACACACAAAATGATATGAAATTATGCTAAAAACATGCACTTTTAGTCATTTATCAGTTGTCAATTGAGCTTTTACTGTACTTTACACGTAGTTGAGATATACTAATTTCGCTTCCACGTTAATCGTTTAATAGCAGTTGTAAGTTGTTATTAATTGGTACATTAACCGTTTAATATTAATTATAAATTATTAATTGATTGGAAATTTGGTTTACTCATCGATTTCGTCCCCTAGAAATTTTGCTAATAAAATCCAGCTTAATAATATCAAGGAGAGGTCGGGGTGAAACCAGATGAAATTCAACGAAATCAAATTTGACAGCAAACAACGGTCATAATGAAGCTCTTGATGATCGGAAAATTGAAAATTCTTCTACAAACGTATCGATCATAAGCTGGGTGGTGGAGAGGAAGAAGAGGCGAGAAAATATGAAAGATTATATATAAATGGTAATTTGCCTATAAAATTTTAATTAAGTGACTTTCTTTTGCAACTGGATTTCATGGTTTACATGTGATTATAGGTACTATTTTCTCGATCATGTGTGGTATTCGCCGGGAATGATTATCTAGAAACTGGAAGATGGTTGGCGTGACACGCCTAAATCCCCCACAATCAATCCACAAGGCGGACTATAACAGTTCCGATGAACAGTCACTCACTTTTGACAGTTATACGATTCTAGAAGATGATCCATAATTGGGTCAATCACGTTTATTAGAAGTCCAAAATTTTTTAGAAAAACCCCCAACCAGATGTTTAGAATCAAACAAGTATCAACAGTCTGCTTTCTCTGCTTCTGCTGGGGAATCATTGTCTAAGGGACCCCAACTAGATAGGAATCTTCTGCCTATGGGGAGTCAACTGGCGCCTTCTTAAAGCACCTGCTCAACGAGCTCCGTTCAATGATAAATAACGAGATTTTCGATATCGGAACTCTAGAGTTGAAAGCGAATCTTCAGGACCAACTTTTTAATAAAAGTAAATCACACGAATAGCTAGTCCTTCCTTTCTTTCTTCTTCCCCATTTCAGGTTTTAGAAGAGTTAGTTTCCCGCATGGCACCTTTACTAATTTTTCCCTTTCTTTTATGGCTTGCATTGAAAATAGAATCTTTGTTTTCAGACGGGTTTTCTTCTCCGCTCTGACTTTCCTTCCTTATCTTTCAATCTGGACTTGCATGTGTTCCGCATATGACTATTTTGAGTGATTGCTGTCAAGCGTACAAGTCTAGTTTAGTGAAATTTACTTCTAAAGACAAGAATTCTTTTTCATCTCCCCTGTCAAAGTCGACGTAAAGACTTTCAGTGAACTATTTAAGCTATCGAGAGAGTGCCAAATGCTGACGGTGACGAAGGTTACCGATTTTCGATGGACGCGGAGCCAACGAGTTCAGTCGAAGAGCATAACGAGTCTAAGGTTACAGAAGCCTTCATAAAGGAGACGTTAAACGTAATTCTAGAAGGGCCTTCCGGCAAAAAAAACCGAGTGAGGTGCACTTCGCTCGATCACATGATGAACATGTTTTAAGCTAACTGTATGTGGAGCGCTTAAGCGGAGCTTGTGGAGAAGGACGCGAGTTCCTTCAGGGCAAAGGGCATACCTGAAATTTAGGTCATGCAGGA
>MCJB01039242.1:38587-50739 GCA_002018475.1 Nicotiana obtusifolia | reverse complement strand
CCCCCCCCCCATCAGCATCGCCCCATTGCCATCCCTAAATGGAATTCATCCATAATATTCACTCAAGGAGTTCATAATCTCAGTATCAAAATAAGCTACGTCCAAAATGAGAGTCTTAGGGGCTATTTATATTAGAGAGCTAAGTATTACAAGTATAGCCACCAAATAAAATATAATCTTTAATTGTTGGCCAAATTGCACATATAGTCCGTCCCATTATGAAAGTAGCCTCCAATTAGAATCTAAAGTGCTTGATGGCTATCTAGATTGTATCATCCTCCCTCCCTTAAAAGAAATTCGTCCTCGAATTTGGACCTTTAAACAAGAGAAAAGGAGCTTCCATTAATACAATTTCAACTTGCGCATAAACAATTGCCTCAAACCAACAAGCAAACCACTTTTTTACAAATTAATGGTAAATCCAAGTGACAAGCAAGACAAATCTACCTTTCAAACCAAAATCTAATGAAACCCATAGCCAAAAAAAAAAAAAAAAAAAAAAAAAAAAAAAAAGCATAAAAGCTAACCAAATCATGAAATTATCATGAAATACCTCCAATTCATACCCCAAGTGTGCCCCAATATAATAATCATCAAGAAATTTTTTAGCTCTCATAGCTTTATCAAGTCCAAGCATAAGCATAAGCATAAGCTAAATAAACAAACCATTCTTGAATTCTAGTCGACATGAGAAATCAAGAATAAGAATAATATGTTGAAACAGAACAAGTCTCTTAGCTTCTTTAATATATATATCTGTAACAACTGAACAACTTAAAATACAAATTCATACAACTAATCAACTTATTTACAACTTTCATACAATATTGATATAAGAAATAATACTCTAATAGTATACAACTTAAATACAAATTTCGCGCAATTATAATATAACTTTAATATAATTTTCGTACGAAAATGATACTACTACAATAGAATATAAGTGAAATACAATTTTTATACAACTATAATAAAATTTTAATACATATATACAACTTTAGGTAAAAGAGAGTATTTATAATTTCAATAGAAATTCCATACATATAGTATACAACTTATATGTTGCTTCTTCCTTATATATCTCCATTTAGTTTCTCCTTCACATGCCCGGTTAAGAAGCACCAACGATGATGATGTACGAATATCAACTTGACAAAAAAGCCCTACAAATCCTATCACCATGAAAGCGATCGCAGGAGTGGCAACTTTGGTGAATTCTTTTTGTGCCTAACGCTGTCTTTGACGAAAATGGTAAATCCCTGAATTGGTTAAACTATAAATAAAAAACGAACGGACAAGTACATCTAGACACTGAATGAACAAGTATTTTTGAATGGCAACAAACGCGAACATATTTGGTATCGGATTGGATTACAGTTTCTCAAAACCGAAAAATCAAAAATCCAAATCCTGGTAATAAAAGACCGAACCGAATGCAACATCTAGTCAATAGCCATTTCAACCATTATGTATCAAAGGATACATCCA
Organism: Nicotiana obtusifolia; assembly: GCA_002018475.1. Lineage (NCBI taxonomy): Eukaryota > Viridiplantae > Streptophyta > Magnoliopsida > Solanales > Solanaceae > Nicotiana > Nicotiana obtusifolia. The sequence goes on along the minus strand of MCJB01039242.1, from coordinate 49,251 downwards.
TTTGCTTTCAACTGGATAACCTTTTACAACATCGATGTGCATCATATTTACTCTACAGACTTGTTCCCAGTACAAGAAAAAGAAAAATCAAGGGTGTTACCAAATAATTATTGGATGAAAAAATATCATAAATTATCTATCTAAAAGAAAATCATGATCTGAAAATAGGGTCTGTTGTCCCAAGAAATACAGGAGTACGTGTTGAGTCTAAAACAAAATTTTCGTACACTAATCAAATGTGTGGCTGCACCTGGATAGATTCCCCTTTTCCCACTATTTTGTTCTTGTGATGACTCTTTGAGTAAGTTCCACAAGTGCCCGTCTTGATCTCTGAACATCCTCGTCATCGCTCTCAGGAAGAGAGTCAACAGCCGCTGAGGCAAGGTTAGCATGTTTTCTTGCAAGTTCTCTTGTTCGCTGTATCCCTCGGCTCTTACCAAGGTAGTCCAGAGCCTGCAATTTTCATGGTAGATTTTGGTTGATTCTTCACGAAAACCAGAATTTGACATTATACGAGAAAGCCAACACTGATCAGGACAAGGAACGTAAGCAGATGCTGGCAACGACACATTCATAACACGATTTTCATCAAAAAAAATAGTAATAAAAAGTCAACCGAGAATCCAGAAGATCCGAGCATTAACCTAACAGAGGATATTCTTTCCAACATTTTCAAAAAATCAACAACCAAAATCAGCAATGAGCGGTTACTAACAAGAAACAAACCCCAGAGCTGGAATAGACTTTCAAACAGAAGGTTGTAACACAAACTATTCCACATTGAAGACAAACTCGCAATAACCAATTCCACTCAAACACTGCATCTTGTTGACGACTTGATGGGAATACTTAATTTAGAACAAAAAATAAATGAAAAGGAGCAATTCAATACAGAACTCAAGCTATAGACTTGAAAGAAAATAGTGACATATTTGGAGGAAAAGACGTCTACAGTCTATAATTAGGATAGACATATCTTTTATCATCATTTGCACAAAAGCGTGCCAAATTAAGAGGTACAAGAACATTCAACCACAAGGTTAATATGAATTCAGAGGTTATTATGGACATGCTAGGAAAAAATGAATACAGTGGTCAAAGAAAATGCTAGGAAAAGATAAGCAGAAAAATGCTTACAATCTCCACATTGACAGGATCATCAAATCCTCGGTCCACCACCGTTCGCAGTTGAGGAAATTCCTCCATGGCATACAATATTGGGGCAGTTACGATCCCCTACAAACACAAACATTACAGAGAAACTCAAGACTAAGGGAAAAATGATTGAGAATACCTTCTTAAGACATGATGTTGAATTGTGAATGAGCACATCATGCAAAGAATTATCGACAGAGTGTAAACCTACTTTTGATCGTATAACATCTGGAAGCCTTAGTCTACACGAAACTAAGAATGGCACACAGATTGAAAATTTAATTGGAAATATGAAATATGAAAAAAAAACCTTAACGCTCATCATTGCTGGAACCAAAGTTAAGGAGAGAAAGGAAGCCTCATGAGAGTAGATAGGAAGAACATAACTCACTGATACACTAATGGAGTACTGGGAACAATTCCCACAAATTTCAAATATTCTAGAGAACGATGCGAGCTCGCAACTTTCCACTTTAAGTAGTTGAATTCTAATTACACTATCAAATAATAACAGCAGTGGAGCAGCCATGTTGATGGTGGTAGCGGTGGTGAGGTAGTGGTAGTGGTATTAGTAGTAGTAGTGATAGTGGCAGTAATAGTAGTATTATTAGTAGTAACAATAACGACAATAATGATAAATACATTTTTAAATATTGGAGCTACAATTGCGTGCTAATTCTTAACCTATAAACATATATCTGACCATGCTGTAATTTTATTTTCCTTTTTGATGAGTAAATCTGCCAGTAAGAAAAAGCTCTTTACTTCATAAACTGCATAGCCACTCTTTTAGGTTCAACTAAAATGAGTTCAAAAGATATGAGAAACAATTGACAAGAACAGAGAGGTTACATGACGAATATCAGACAATGAACCCTTGCCGAGGGTGGCAGATGTGCCTGTGAAATCAAGAACATCATCTATTAATTGAAATGCCAAGCCCTGCATGAATAGACATAGAAAACAAGAACTCAGAACTATGGAACCTTATCACCCAGAAAAAAAAAAAGGTAAACTACTTAAACAGGTCTTTATTTGCACAATCACAAGGAAATTGCATATCCCGCCAAACTGAATTCTACCAGTGGTCAGATTATCGAAGATGCATACAGTCACTTATGAGTATTTACATGCTATTTCCACCACGATAGCAACAATGGAGAAAAGGTCGGAACATAGAACTATTTTTATTAGGTCCTGCTGATCCCATTACACCATTAAGTGATATATTAAGTCAAATAAAATGTAGAAGATTACACAGACCAAATTTTTCCCATAGTCAAAAGCCAACATGGAGACGTCAGCAGTATGCCCAGCAAGTAGCGCTATTGCTTTGCAACTGTTTGAAATTAATGATGCAGTCTTGTAATATGTTTTCTGCATGTAATACTCCATGCTGCAAACGATGACGGAGAACATTAATTTCGGAGAAAGGTTGGTCAAAACAAATCTAACAAACAAGTGGATGTAGATAGTAAACCAGATTGTAAGCAACCTTTAGCACAATAGTCATGAAGACACGTTTACTCTACGTAAACAGCAGAGGTGCTAAATCTTCTACGTATCCCCTATATTTCCTAATATTAACACTGCACCAACTAACGTGGATGTTTCATATGACATGAGGTACAAGCTTACATCCCTTTGACATCCTTTTCACCAAAATTAGACATTTCAAGATCCCACAACCCTCCATCTCATACTGAATGTTTTTGCAACTATTGGGGGGGAAATTAGTAAAACACCTGGTGTCTAAAACAGAGATGATATTACTGAAGTCAGTATATACTCTGACCAGCTAAGGCATCAGGTGAGAAAGCTAGGCAAAAGTGCATGTTTAGTATGCATCAACTGACACGATATACCCCATTTATTAGAGCCATGATGCCCAACACCCAAAAAATTTTAAATTTAATGTGGTCTCCTTGAGAGACATACAAGTTCAGCCTTATTTTCTCCATCTGCAAACATCCTTTTGCTTGTAGTATTAGCACACTTATCAAAGAAATTTATTATGATTTGGTTCGTTCATATTTATCCGTTTGCAGCTTTTTCTTTGATGAGTTGACTCACAGGCTTAACATTTCTTAAAGAGGTGTTGTTCCTAAAGTGCGGTTCAAATCTGTCCCATCCTCTGTTCTAATGTTCTAATATTTTTATTCACCAGCAATTTTAACCCTGGATTCCCTTCTTCTACTAAACTGACAATACAAGAAATTAAATAAATAAAAGAGAAAAAGAAAAATCTCAAATTCTACAAAAGACGGTGAAAGAAGAAGGAAAAACCCTTGTCCATTAATTTCTCATACTCCACATCTTAACTACCTATCCTTCTTGATTTCTTCTATTTTACTCTGTTTTATTAATATTATCAAAAAGTTCATAAGAAAGTGGTTCCAGCCTTTCAGGATTCACTATTCCAACAATAGGCTATGGTATTCGGATCCTTTGTATGCCTTGATGCATTTGTGTAGGTTATGATATGGGTCTGAATACTTCTAGCAGATTTGCAGACACGGATATCGATATCATATGTACCCATAAATGAACCCGTGTAACATAAAATATAGGACATTACGTATGTTGTTTGAACATCAGAGGAACACCTGAGGAATTGTTTTGAGTATTAGAATCTCTCTCTTTTTCCCCTCCTCCCTTCTCCCTTCACTACCCCCTCCCCTACTCTCTCTCTCCCCGCTCTCCGCATTACTATTTCTTCCTCTTCCTTTCTCCCTTCTCTCTTTTTGTCACTACACCAGAAAGTAAAATGCCAGAAGCAACATACTAAAACTGCAGTTAGCTACTCGCTGAAAGAATCAACTTAGAGCATTTTTTGCATACTTAGAGGTATTTATTTGTCGCTACTGCTTTGTTGTTTCCGCTTCCTTTTCATTTTTTTCCTTGAGCCGGGGGTCTATAGAAAAAGCCTTTCTACCTTCACAGGGTAGGGGTAAGGTCTGCGTACACTCTACCCTTCCCAAACTCCACGTTATGGGATTACTCTGGTTTTTTTTTTTTTTTTGGTTGTGTTAGAGGTATTAATTGAATAAATCAGACTCTACTATTTTATAAGCCTGATCTAATAATTTATATAACTAAATTGGGAAGACATAATTTCTAGTTAAGAACTCACGAAACTTTCTAATATCTCGAGATATCGACATATTTCAGTTGAGTTAATTTCAATCAGGGTACATCAAAAACTAATCAGCACTGAACCAGCATACCTACAACGTTCATCAGAAGAAGTCGTCATTTGCATTGTCTCTCCAGTAACAAGATGTTCCACAACAGTTGCCAGAATGGATACAACCTACAAGTCACAAGATCTGAGTATCAGAGCTAAGAGAGGATAGCAAGAGGTATAACTGAAAATAGCAGAAGTCAACTAAAATCAGTGTTCTAGCTAGAATCCCTTCCCTGTTTGCTGTTGTTGCTATTTTTCGTCTATTTCTTTTTTTTTTTTTAATTGGGGAGGAGACGCAAAATAAGAGGCGTGAATGAAACCGACAGGAAAAGAAAAACCAATATAGAGTTGCTGGACTGGAAAAAACAAAAGCAAAACCCTGAGTTTTCGAGTTTGCGATACATTTTATATCAAGTGACAAGAAAACACCAACCATAAGAGATTAAAATACATAAAACTACAAGCGGTCAATAGTTAAAGGAGTGTCAAAACCCTACTAGACACGATAAAATCTTATTTTTGTCCATCGAGAAATTTATAGATACAAAAGAATGTAGAATGATATACATCCGGCAGAAAAAGAAAAACTTCTGATAAATAGGAATAGAACATAAAAACTAACAAGCCTTAATAACAAGAGTATTATGAACAGTATGGTTCCACCCTTGTTAATTCTGCAAAAACATTTAATGTTTTACTAGAGCCAAGAGGAAACAAGGTATACCTCCGTATTCTTCAAAGAGGCAAGTGCCACACACGCTCGGGAAAGCAGAAAGTCTCCAGCTAGTACAGCTAACTGCATCAAATAGGAGAAGATATATTATAACAGTTACTTCGGTTAAATATAACCCATGGATGAAAATTGCTCTTCCACCCAAGAGGAAAGCATGAGTCCTGACCCTCCTTTATCACTTGGCCTACCATAATTTAAAACTGACAGCTTTCAATAATCTCATAATTAGAAGAAAAAAGTTACGCTGCCTGCAGTAAGCATGTCATATCCAATGTTCTACTCAGGGATCTAAGATATTCCCTCTGATTCAATTTATACAACATTTATTTTCAATTTGGCACGTTCAAAATGTTTGACATTATTCCATTAATAGTATTTTTCTATACAACTTTGAAAAGTTTCAAGAATTCGACTTATTTAACTATATGTTAAACTTTCATCTGATATTTTTTCTATTGAACTAACTTTTCATCGTCAATCTATATTTTCTTCTGCTGCTATTAAAATAATATACAAGTCAAGTAACATCTTAACCTCCTTCGTCAATTAAATAGCGTCCTTTAAGATGGAACAGAAAGATAACAAGTTTATACTTGCTTCATCTAGGTATTGATCTGAACAACGACCATCTCACTACTGCAACATCTGCTTGCTTGGATTATATGGAAGACTCTAACAGGGAACAGCATATTTCAAAAAAGAAAGTACCACGTACCTTATTTCCCATCACAAAGTTTAAAGAACCTATCCCACGTCGTGTGTCAGCATCATCTAGTACATCATCATGGAGTAGGCTGGCAACCTACGATAGAGTGAAAAAAAAGAAACTTGAATGAAGAAAGTTGTAATGAAATGGCATTTTGAGACTTAATAAACTAATCTGAACTAAAGGAGAGAAAATGAAACATCAACTAAGTGGCCATGCGGGTTTTTCTGAATGTAGGCCCATTCATATGATCTGCGTCAACCATGCCAAGTTGTTGGCCCATTGAGCATCTAAGGAAAAAGGACCCGAAAAAGAAGAAGAGAAGCCTGTTTGTCTTGCTCCCCATAAATACGAACAAAAAATCAAACAAGCGGGCAACAGCTCGCAGCTGCAACTGCTTTGTTGTTAAAAGATAAAAACCTAGAGCGGTCAGCCTTATTCAACTAACTAGACCAGCACAAATAACTCAGCATCTCTACCCGTCCCCAAGAAAGACATGATCTGCCACCCTTTAAGAAATTAACAACCCCCAGCTGTCCTTCAAATTCAGAACAGAACTCCCAAGGTTTTCCCAGCAATTGCAATTCTTTGATGCATTGTTATGGGTAAATTAGTACTTATCATACCATGTGGAAGTTCTCTTTTAGCTCCATCCTCCCGTTGCTTCCTTACAAATCAGGTGAGATATATCAGTTATACCCCACGTTTCCGTGTTGCTTCCTTACAATCGGGTTTATATATGAGTTATTTTTCATGAATTTAACATCTACACCTATCCCCTAAATGCGTAGTTCATCTATATTATATGAATTCTTCAATTTACCTTTCATGCATCGGTCGGGGTACTTTTGTGTGCAACCTTCAAAATACCCATTACTCATATTAAGTTGTACGTGTACATATTTAGTATCTGTGTTGTATTTGACACTTGTACCAAAGTCCAGAACATAATAATTCATCAAGAACTTGAGTGTTAAAATCTTGTCATCTGACAACCCAACTGATGGTCTTTCCATCCTAACAGGAAAAAGAGATAGAATACTTACATGGATCATCTCTGTGATTTCAGCTATACACTGCTGCCTCGTACGCAAATCCCTGGACAAAGAATCAACATCCACCTGGGGTCTAAGTACCGGTGCGTTCAGTGCCGTTGCCATCAACAGCAGAACCTACAACAAAGTGCATCATGTATTTGCTTTTCAGGATGTTTGAAATCATGAACTGAAAAGTGAATGCTACATTGACATGAAACAAACTTGAAAAAATCTACATTACAATGGATCTGGCCAAGCCAGTGTTGTGAAAAGCGGCCGCTTCCTCGCTTAAAGCGAGAAGCGAAGTGAGGCGACCCATCGAGCGCTTCTGCTATCTGAAGCATAGCAGGTATTCAAAAGCGCTCGCTTCCCACTAAAAAGCGAGAAGCGACGATGCGAAGCGATGCGTAAGAAGCGTGCGCTTCTCTATTTTAAAGGCCTGCCAACCTATTTAATTAAAAAATATGTTCTTTTTTTAAAACATATTGACCAGCAGCAACAAAGAAAGAAAGAGGCGACTAAGGTTCAAGTTTAGGGTTCAAGTTTTCTACACTTTTCAACTTCAAGATCATCAAGTTTGGTCTAGGTATGTGATTTCTCCTCCTCCTCTTCCTCCTCCTCCTCCTCCTCCTCTTCCTTCTTCTTCTTCTTTTTTCTTTCACTGTTTCAGCGTCCAAATAGTAGCGAAATGCTGGCGAATTTTTTTTTTTCCCTTTTAGTTCTTCTTTCTCATTCTTCTCCTCTTCTTCTTCTTCATTTTCTTGCACTGTTTTTTCATTTTTGTGCTTTAATGGATGCTACTCTTTAGTTTTTACGTTGAAGTATTGAACATTTGCTTACAGTTACATGTGTTGTCTATGCAATATTTATTCAATATTTTTTTTTAAATTCCGCTTCACTTCAAAAAAGCGAGCGCTTCGCTACTCGCTTCTCGCTTTAAGCGAAAAAGGGGTTGCCACTTTTCCTCGCTTCACGCTCTTCACAACCCTGGGCCAAGCAACAGCACAATAACCACTTAACGCACACAAGAAGCACCATCAAAGTATAATACTTCAAGAGGGTGCTATCTGTATTGCCACCACAAATGCACTTAAATTGGAAATACAAGGACTTCAATTAATACAAAGGCTTCCATTCGTACCCCTTAAAATGAACACCATTGCTCATTAGATAATAAATATATCAAAAATTGCATATCTAATAAATAGAGAATTATTTCCTCAAGTTTTGCTCATATATAACATGAAACTGTTATATTCGGTAATTTAGGGAATCATGACTTTTTCCAAAGCTATGCAGCCTTTATTATAGGAAATGTGGATTTTGTTTTTCTAACAATTACTTGATGACTACGAAAGTTTCTTTCTTTGGAATGCGCAAAAGCTTGTGCACCGAACTAAGATTAGATAAAACAATTTCTTCCACTTCTGAATCGCATAGTACACATGAAAATTGAGCTTGGGAGTAACAAATCATACTGTGGGTCGAAACCTCTTCCCTTCTACTCCCATTTTGAAGAAATACTCAGCAGCTGAAGCCAGCTTTGGGACCTGTATACAAATGAAACAGGTTGTCATCTAGCATCAAGGATTTAGCAATCGCCAAACCACGGAAAAAGTTATATACCTCGGCAACTACCATTGATCTCAGCCTGTTTGTCAGAAGGGATAATTCATCAGCAACAAGGGAAAATGGGTCCACTTGCTCCTGAGAGAAAGACAATAGGAAACAGTGGGAAAAACATCATCCTTTGGCAATACATAAAGGATGGGGATTTAAAAAGAAAACCCAAGGAACGAACAAGATAGAAAAATATAAGAGTTGATTATTTGCATCAGAACCTCGAACTACTCAGACAAGTCCTTAAAGTGGCAGCTGAACATAACTATACAGACTAGAGTCATTCACGACTCAAGAAAATTCATCCACTAGTGCAAAGTTTTAGGTACAATTTTGAATTGCTCTCCAGAAATAAGGTAAGACAAAAAGGCCCTTCGGGTCCACATACTCTGACTTACATATGGAGATGTAACATGCTAATAATTTTACTATTGTATAGACCATGTCATCAATTTTCCTTCTTGAAATACTCGATCACAACATATTACAGATGCATAAACCATAAGATCCATCAGTGAGGAAGCTAACTAAGAGGAATGACATTGAAATACGGTGTTAGCAAAAACACTGGACGTAACATGATAACTGTAGATTTAAGAAATAAAATGCTACACAAACCTCTGCTACAGCAGTGCTTTGATGATGAATTTGTTGACCAATACCACTAAGAGCATTAGAAACCCATGAATGAATTACTCTGCAACCCAAAACCTAATAATCACCAAAAACAATCATAATAAAGCATAAAAAGTCACAAATTAGCAATAACAGCAGCAAATTGAGCAATTAAACTATGTAACCTTTGAAACAGAGCTTACAAGAAAAAATGACTGGAAGAATCAGAAAGAAAACCACATTAATATTGACTATCTTTCTTAAGCTAAGAGGAAAACTGAAAATACACCAAAAATAGAGAAAATGGAAACAAGGGAAGGGGATGAAAGAGAGATATCAAGTCCGGCAAGCACTAGGTCTTGCCTCCTATATCTTTCTACACATAGTTGAAAACTAACAACAACAACAACAACAACAACAACATACTCTGTGTAATCCCACAAGTGGGGTATGAGGAGAGTAATATGTACGCAGATCTTACCTCCACCTTGTGAAGGTAGACAAGTTGTTTCTGATGGACCCTCGACTCAAGGAATAACGAAAATAAAGCAACAAACAATAGCAACAACAAGGTAATAGGGTAACGGAAGCGAATGAAACAAAAAAAACATAAGAAAAGTACTAGTACTACTGGTAAATCTAGGAGAAAACTCACAACTACCTGTCAACCTTCAACCCTAATTGCCGACCTCCACACCTTCCTATCGAGGGTTATGTCCTCAGTAAGCTAAAGCAATGACATGTCTTGCCTAATCACCTCTCCCCAGTACTTTTTTGGTCTACCCCTACCCTTCCTCAGACCCGCCATGGTCAACCTCTCACACCTCCTAATCGGGCATCTATGTCTCTCCTCCTCAATGCCTGAACCATCTCAACCGCGATTCCCCCAATTTGTCCTCCACAGAGGCCACTTTCACCTTTTCCCTAATAACTTAGCTCCTAATCTTATCTTTCTCAGTATGCTCACACATCCATTTCAACATCCTCATTTGAGCTACTTTCATCTTCTGCACATGGGACTTCTTGACGGGACAATACCTAGCCCCATACAACATAGTCGGTCTAACCACCATTCTGTATAACTTGCTCTTAAGTCTTGGTAGCACCTTCTTATCACACAAGACCCCAGAAGCAAGCCCCTATTTCATCCACCCCACTCCAATACAATGAATAACATCCTCGTTGCCCAGGAAGAGAACATTTAAAGGAAAAATAACTAGAGAAAGGTGCAAGTTATGACCTAATTGAACCTTATATAACTAATTTTGTCCATCCTTCCTTTCATTTTTTCTTGTTTCCTTTTCAAGTTTAACTCCACACATGAGAACTCATGTTAACGGTCTAAAACACGTATAAAGGAGGATGGTTGTGGCAAGTTGACAACCGACATAAAGTAGTCAATTTATAATGATTTCTCATAATTCAAAGTATGTTAGGACATGCTCGCGATGTAACCATAGGAGCTTGACCACAAAATAATGTGCTTGAGCATATCATTTGAGTGCAACACTAAACTCCTAAATGGACTGTCGCACCAGTGTGCTTGAGCATATCATTTGAATGTAACACTACACCCCTAAATGGACTGTCGCACCAGTGTCAACCCCCCCC
>MCJB01039242.1:2049-38554 GCA_002018475.1 Nicotiana obtusifolia | reverse complement strand
CAAAACAACGTGTAGCTCAAAATTCGGTTGGAACCAGTCTAAATTGCACCATATTAGAAAGAAATAGACCTGAGTAGAGCAAAAACCAACACATATAGTTGAGATAGCAGGTACCAAGTAGCCCGTGGAATTAGTCAACGTGCTCATAAGCTAGCCTAGACACAACCGTTATCAAAAAAGCACATGAGCCAATCCTGACAAACAGGATTGAGGTATGGTTGATTGATTGGAAACAATTTAAAATAAAATCACATAATCCCAATACAAACTTCAGCGCAACTATCAACTTTCTGGGCGGTAAAAAAAGAAGAAGATCAAGGCCTAAAGTAAGAAAAATATTCATTCCCAATCACAGCTAACAAAAAGTAACAGTAACTAATAGAACAGAACTCAGAAAAAAAAGAAGGAAAAACGTAAGATTAATTTCACCTTATGAGAAGCATCGATGGGAGAGGGAAAGTGATTGGAATGGTGAAATTGTTGTTGCTGGGGACGTAGCCATCGAAATCTACTGATACTGCGTCTCGAAATCTGAGACAAACCCCTTGCAAATAGCATTCTCGATTTATTTAATTTTGTATGTGTTCTTATTGTGTGTGCTTAATAGAAGAAGAAAGAGGAGAACGAGGGAGCAAGGAAAGGTCAAAGTAAAGCGGTGCCCCAGGGTTTGAGGAACCCAAAAAAGGCATGAAATTTAACGGACTCGTGTTTTAATTTGCTGCCTTTGTATGACGAATCCCAATAGGAACCATATGTGCAAAATTAGGTAAAATTTTCATGTCGCGCCCCATTCAATTTTTATCTACTTTTTTTTTAAAATTTTTTAAGTGATATTGAACTTTTGTATAAATTTAGATATATATACTTTTCCCTTTTTCTTTACTGCGAGTTTCTTCTTTGTGCTTAGAGTTTCGTCTTCTTCTTAGTTTAAATTTGTTAAATTTATTATTGCTGACAATTTGATAATTGAAATTTTTTTTTAATGATATTTGAAAGTTATGTTTCAAATATGAGCTCATTTGGAATAGATTTGGCATTGAGCCGTGTATTGGATTGTTAAAATTTAAAGAACAAGTTTATATTTCAGAACTTAAGATTCGAATTTTTGAAGTTGCATTTGAAAGATAGAAGAATTTTAGATTTGATTTCTAAAGTTGCATTGAATAGATTGAACTACTTCAGACCCGAGTGACAACACTTTACAAAATTTTATGCAGTGCAGGTATAACTTCAATGGTAGCTCCAGAAATGGATATGTATGAAAATGCCCCTAATTTAGAAGTGTCAATTTCAGCCCCCGAGTGTGTAAGTCGCGGGGGGTTCGGTTACTAACCAAAACAGACAGGTCAGAATCGCCAATTACTGATCTTGGTTGGGTTGTTTGATTGGAAAGAAGTTATCCCAAGATTAATTATCTCGGGATTAGTTATTCCACCTTTTCATGGGGATAAAAAAACACTACAATCTCGGGATAACTAATTTTGGGATTAAATATACTGTAATTTTCTGCCAACCAAACATGGGATAAACTCTTCTTAAATTTAGTCTCGAAATTAATTATTCCTTATCCCTCGTACCAAATAAGTCGTGCTCAATCTAATACTTATATTAGTAAATCCTAAAAATGCTGAAACTTTCTCTAACAAAGGGATTGAATTCTCTATGGCAATTGTTGGTCTCATTAATGATTTCTCTTTCATAGCTTCGTTTTTTTTTTTCCTTTTTATGATAATAGAATATTCCCAATATATGGTAAAATAGCTATTCTATTTCTAGTAAAAATAATGCACCTCGTACTTGTCTCGGTTTATATAATAAAACCAAGTAAATGCACTTCTCATCCAACTTTTAATATATAAATCTTTGTTTTTAAATGGAATTTTGTTTGCTCTAATAGTGTATTATCTCTCTTTATAAAATATAACCAAGAAAATGCTTTTTCAAAAACTAAAAACAATCTGGAGGTAAATTTTTCTAGAATAACTAACAGAATTTTTCATCAAAATATAATTCAAACATACACTTTACCGGGGTAAAATGAGGCGATCTTTTGGGGGTTAAATCTGGCCTGGAAGTGGTCGGGCTTGAAACTATTGGGTCGGATCGATTTTTCTAAACTAATTTTTTTTTTTGTAAATTTTATAAAAATAATACAATGTAATTATTTTAAAGTTATAAAACTTCTAACTTATAAATAAATTAATTAAATATCCAACTTTAAAGAGTACAGCATTAAAAACGTAACTAAAAATTTTAATTTATATTAAGTGAAAGTAAAACATAAACACTAAGAATAATATTTGGTTAAATACTTCAAAGACTTAAGAGTCTTATAGTTTATTAAAATAATACCTTAAATATGAAGATTTTCTAACTTATAATTTGCAAGTTCTTTTTTATTTTTAAACTTGTAAATTTAAAGTTTACAATGACTAAATTAAAGTAAAAAGAGTGCATTCAAAATTGGATAGTAACTTCAAAGGTTCTGCATCTCCTTTTGTAGTTTTTCCATGCCAATATGAACTTCTTATGCCAATATGAACTTCTTAGCCAGCTTTTGGGTGTTCAAGTCAAATGGACAATTATTTGTCAATATATCTCCAAGTTACTTGTCCTCTAATTTATCTATATCTTTATGTTATTGATTTTATTGCTCGATCTAATCTAATTTTTAAAATATACTAGAACTTTTAAAGTGTTGCTTCCCAATAACTGACGGGTGTCTCCTAGGTGCTGTCTTACTTGGCTAAATGCGCCCTCTGGTGCAATAATTTAAATTGGCACATTTAGCACGTCTCGAGCCATTGCCGAAATAATGAAAAATTGCTTTGTATTGCCACCATGCCAACAGTAAAAATTCCTTTGTACGGAGCACCGTCTACTTTTGCAAGTAGAATTAAAATTCATCAATATTTTTCTGTTATTGATTTGTTTGGAAGATAGTGTAGCCAAATAGCAAAACTGTCAACACCTTCATCTACATTCAATAGTAGAAGATGTAGAAGCAAAACTAGAAGGAAGATTTGGATTAATATTTCCTACAACATAAGAAGTATTGTCAATTAAATTGCATAACAATTATATAATTGCTGCAAATGTTCATTTAGCTTATGCCTACAAGCATAGCTTTCTGGATTTTAGTTGCTTCAATCTACATATATGTATACAAAACATTGATTAGTTGGTGACAAGCAAACATTTAATAGAAGAATTTAAAATAGAAGCAATTAGCTAAACAGGAGAAATAAAATAGAAACATTTTTTTAATTTTCTTGCATCTTTTCAGTGGCATTTTTGTATCTTTCTTTCTTTTAAATCGAGAGAGAAAAAGAATAATTGCAGCAATATGTACTAAAGATTAGCGATAATAGCGTAATAAGATCCAGATAATTCAATAGTAGTCCCATAAAATTTATGTAAGAAGTTTAACATCTTCAATGTCTTCTCAGTTAACATACGGTTAGGATTGGTACAATACCTTTAGCAACTTTAGTTATAGGTGATCTATATTTCTAACAACATTTTAAGAAAACATATATATAATTTCACCGACTAACAACTTCTTCTGCGTGAATCTTGGGCTAAGGTTATATGCCTTACACTTATCCTTAAATTTCTTAATTCTAGATTATCTATTATTTCCTTGAATAACATCAACTGCTATTCTAACTAGAGTAATCTTAGTCTTAAATAAATCAAGGTCACTTTTAATAATTAAATTATAAATATGACATGTACATGTTATATGAAAGATGTCTTCAAGTGGCGGGTTCAAATGCAATTTTTATAGTGAGATATCAGCAGTATTGTTAGAAGCATTATCAAAAGACATACACAATAGTTTTTGAGTAAGATTGTAAAATATCACAACTTTGTAAATATTAGCCCAACGTATTATGTCACTACTTATACATAACACGTAATAGAGATGTAGTATACCACTAGTAGTCGGGTTAAACTGTTATTGACATAGTTAGAACCCCTGCCTGATCCAGTAGGAGCTCTACAACAGCTACTTGGAGTTGGTATTTTTTGGCATCTATTTGAGCTTTTACCCACAAAGCTTTATGTTTATTATTCAAGTATATGCTTAAACACCCGTCCCACCTGATTTTTTACTCGTCCCATGTGCAAATGTTACTTTATATTTTTTACAAGTAGCAACTAAAGATACTTTATTGAAATCAAAAAAATTACATACAAGTGATGTTTTCGCACATTCTGTCTTAACCTTATAGGAGATACACGGAGAGGTAAAACTCCATAATGAGATTGAGTCTAAGTTGGAGCTTATGTTGCTGACTAGTAAATCTGATTCATCTTCCTCATTTTCTTCTTTCACGTTAAAATTAAAATCATTGTCAAATTATCTTTGCAAAGTTTCATGATCTAGTGGTTCTTCCAGATTAATATCATAAAATTTGGAGAATTGACTAAAGAAAGTTCCATTAACATGAGTTATATCCACTATATGTTTTCTAACTTTAGAATGAAGATTAGGATTACTACTAGAACTAGCACCTTTATTACTTTTCTAAAATGGGTTGGTTATACCTAATATCTTTTTAACATCCATAATTTAAATAGAAGAATTAAACATAAAAATTAAATATGAAAATTAAACACAGAAATTAAACATTAAAATTACGTAAAAATTAAATATAAAAATTAAGTGATGCAACGAGTATGCCATAATTAAATATTAAAACTTGAATAAATTACCCAACTTATTGCTCCAAATACTTGACGAATTAATTTGACGTTTGAAACTTGCTCCAAATATTTGCCCAAATACTTGAAACGTAGATGATTATGAGAAAATATAGAGAAGAATGAAGATAGAATGTCCGCGATTAAGAGAGAATTATAGTATTTTATGTAGAGAAAAATGAATAAGGATGGAGGTTATTTATAGTTAAATTCAAGACAAACTGCAATTACTAAACTTGAGGGTTAAATAAAAAGTTACGGCTGTATGGGGTGAATTGGGGGGGAGGGGGGAGAGAGGGGGGTGAGGGTCAAAAACGATCGTTTTTTGCCGTTGCCAATGGCTCTTTTTGAAATAAAAAAGTCGATTGCCAACGACTAGTTCAAAAAAAATTAGAAGTTTATCGGATCGGGATCGGGCCAGGCCACCGAAACCAAACGGCTGTCCCATCCCATCCCACGTCTCTTCTATCCCCAATCCCATTTACCTTTCCTCTGCCGAGCAGGGCCGAGACCGGACAGTCCATCCCGTTGGACACCATAGCTTAAAGTGAAAGTAGGTTTGACTCACTTTTGCATTCATTTAAGTTGGTCCTACAATGTTCACATAATCAGTACCAACTTGTACAATTATAGGTTACATGGTCCTATGGCTTCTAGTTAATCACTATTGTAACAGTTAAAATTCTGGGACACTTGTACGCTGTAGCATCTTTGCATTCAAGAACTAGAGAATTCTGCTAATTTGGGTTAGAAGCATTGTTTTTCTAATGCTGACTTGTGAATATACCTGTATTGGCAAAGGCAGATACCTATCACGACCTGAAATCCCTACCGCGGGGTCGTGATGGCGCCTAACATCCACTTACTAGGCAAGCCAACATTAGTGCACAATTAATCAATTTAAAACCAATTTGGAAACAATTTAATAAGAAATAAAGCTGTAAAAATTCAAAACAGATATAACAACTCCAAACACTAAGTAATTAAATACCGGAATCTGGTGTCACAAGTACATGAGCATATTAGAAGTGCTGCAACCAAATATCTGAATAAATATATAACTATTTGAAATGAAAAAAAAACAATAAAACTAGATAAGGAAGGGACTTCACGGCTGCGATCGCCAAACAGCTATACCTCAAGTCTCCGTGAAAAGCTAATCCGAGCAAGCCTCCACTAACTGCTGTTGTGACCAACACTAGAATCTGCACAAGAAGTGCAGAAGTATAGCATGAGTACAATCGACCACATGTACTCTGTAAGTGCTGAGTCTAACCTCGATGAAGAACTCAATTCATTATTTCGTAATGTAATAGAAAAAAATGTAGAAGGAGTGACGAGGCTATAACAAGACACTCATTTTAAACCTGAAGAAATATAAAAGCAATACTAGCAGAAATAGAGGAAAAAAGAATTTAACATAAAACCGGAACTGAAAGCACATAACAGAGGGCCCTAGAATAACACTTGTGCTTAACTTCTCAAATCAACACGGATGTAGTAACAACAGTCAAACACACTAAAATAAGTCTTCTTCCTTGCAGCGCGCAACCCGATCCACAAATATATATAAATAACAAGTCTTCTCCATTGCAGCGACCTGATGCACATATATATAAATAACAAATTCTTCTCCGTTGCAGCGCGCAATCCGATCTACAAATATATACATATAAACACCGTTGTGGCATGCAACCCGATTCCAAATAGTAATACCAATATCCGTTGCGGCGTGCAAGCCGATCCCACATAATAATAACAATAACCGTTGCAGTGCGCAACCACAAACAATATAAATTATACGTATAAACTACAAACAATTACGGTGTATCCCAAAATAAAACACAATAAAAACATAATTAAAGTCATAAAACAAATAAAAGTAGCTATCTAACAACACACTAAATCACAAAGCAAGCAAAGGCAGACAATAAATAAGGGCACGGATACATGAAAATAATTAAAAATTAAGGCATGTAACGGATAGAGCATGAATTTAACAAGTAATAACATGGATTAAATGAAAGCATGAAATAGTTGAAGACAATAAATAAATATCCCAACCCGCATGCCTAACCCATGACTACGCATATACACTCGTCACTTTGCATATATGTCGTCCTCACACATAAATCAAGTATCAATTAAACCAAGCAAGTCCTAATACCCTCAAGTCAAGGTTAACCACGACGCTTACCTCTTCCCGCAACCAAATCAATGCTCAATCACGGTTTTCCTTTAGAATTAGCCTCCAAAACTAATCAAATCCAGCCAAATATAGTTCAAATAATTCAAAATAAGCTTTAGAAACCATCCATGAGTGGAAAAATTTAATCTTTAATAAGATAGAAAAAATTCAACAAAAGTCAATCCGGGCCCGCCCCAATTACCTATTTACCCCAAGCCCGGTTATGTGATTTATTTCAATATTTGACCTCGATTTGAGGTCTAAAACTCAATTTTATAAAATTCCTAATTTCTACCCAGATCCCTAATTTCTACCATGAAATTTCTAGATTAAGGTTAAAATCATTGAGTGATTATGGAAATACATCGAAACTAGTTAAATACTACTAACCAATGAAGTTGGGATGAAAATCTCCTCAAAATCCTCTATAGTCTGAGCTCTAGCTCTCAGAAATGGTGAAAAATGGCCAATTCCCGACTTCCAGCACTTTAAATAACTGGTTCAGGTGTTCTTCGTGTTTGTGAAGCACCTGACACATTCACGTAGAGCACTAGCCAATTGTCCTTCACGTTCGCGAAGGCTTATTCCCCAGCCTGCCTTCGTATCTCCAGGTCCGCATTCGCGATGAAGACCATCCTGTCTTCCCTAACCTCTCCCCAAAGCAACGAGTTCGGGAGAAGTCAGTTGCATTCACGAAGGGTAAGCCCCAATGCTTCGTGTTTGCGACCTACCTCTCGTGTTCGCGAAGAGTAACCAGCCCCAGCCCAACTTTTCCCCTTCGCGATCGCGAGAAAGCCTTCCCGTCTCGCGATCGCGAAGCACTGGACACCAGAAGCCAAAAACCAGCAGTTCCAACAAGTCAAAAATGGTCCGAAATTTATCTGAAACTCACCTGAGCCCCTCGATCTCCAAACCGAACATGCACACAAGTGTAATAACTTCATATAAACTTGCTTGCTACCTCAAATCATCAAACTCAAGATTTCAACTTGAAAAAAAACTCATTTTTCACAATCTTTCACAAAATATGCCGAAACTCACTCGGATCACCTCGAACCCCAACCAAACGTGCGTACAAGTCCAAACATATCATATGAACCTATCAGAATCGTTAAAATATCGATCCGAGGTCATTTACCAATAATATTGGCCGTGGTCAACTCAAGTCCCATTTTAAGCCTAAAATCACTTTTTCTTCACTTTTTACGTAAAAACTTTTTGAAAAATGATATGGACCATGCACGCAAATCAAAAAATATCAAATAAAGCTAATAGAGGTCTCGGAACACAAAAATAAAGGTTAATACTCAAAACGACCTATCGGGTCGTTACATTCTCCACCTCTAAAAGAAATGTTCATCCTCGAACATACATAGAAAAGTACATTGACTGGAAAAGAGGTAGGGGTAACTACTCCACGTGTCGTACTCGAACTCCCATGTGACCTCCTTGATCTGATAACCTATCCATTGCACTTCCGCAGAAGGGAAATTTTTTGGATCTCAAGTTACGAAGCTGCTGGTCTAGAATAACTACCGACTCTTCCTCATGGGCCTAATTCTCATCAAGTTGAACCATGCTGAAGTCTAAGATATGTGACCTATCCTCATGGTACTTCAGAAGCATGAAAATATGAAATACCGGATGTACCCTTGCTAGCCTAGGAGTCAAACCAATCCTATAAGCAACTTTCCCAACCCTCTCCAAGATCTCAAACAGGCTAATAAACCTCGGACTCAACTTGCCCTTCTTCCTAAATCACATCACGCCCTTCATAGGCAACAGTCGGAGAAGAACCTTCTCACCCATCATGTAAGATACATCTCTAACCTTCCAGTCCGCATAAATCTTCTATCTGAGCTAAGCTGTACGAAGTCACTCTTTAATTACCTTAACCTTTTCCATTGCATCACGGGCCAAATCAATGCGCAAAAATCTAGCCTCTTCGAGATCTAACCAACCAATCGGCAAACAACATCGCCTCCCATAAGTACTCATACAGAGGCATTTGGATGCTTGACTGATAGCTGTTGTTGTAGGCAAACTATGCTAGAGGTAAGAACTTGTAATGACCCGACCGGTCGTTTTGAACTTTAGCATTCCATTCGGTGGTTTGAGACTTTGAGTAGCTTTATGTTATGTATTATGACTTGTATGTATGGTTGGTTTCGATTTTCAGGCGGTTCAGGATTGATTTGGAAGAATGATCCTCGTTTTAGAAGCTTTAAGTTGGAAGAGTTGACCAAGATTTGACTTTTGGGTAAACAGACTCAGAATCAAGTTTTAATTATTCCAATAAGTTTGTATGATGATTTTGGACAAGTCCATAAAGTTTGGTTAAATTCCAATGAGTTTTGGATAAGTTTGGGTTGTATGGTGATTGTTTTCGGTTTCGACATCGATTTGAGCATAAAAGTTATCATATTGAGCAAATGTCATTTGATTCGTGTTTTGACTAAACCATTATATCCATATCGTTATTTTAGAATCATATCAACTGAAATCATCAAGTTTCGACATCGTGAGGAATTTATGATCATTTTACTAAGAATTCGATTGCCAGATTTTTTTTAGATTAATTACAAAATTGCCACTGAATTCATATTTAAAAATCTACACTATTTCCAAATATTAAAACCAAAATATCTCCTTTATTATAAGGTCAATGAAGTGATTCAAAAGCCTAAATTGACTGGAATTTCATGAGGAATCCATTAGAGGCATCAAAAGCGAGTTTCATGATCATTTGGCATAAGAACTGAGGCAGAACAACTGGGTATTTTTGGCTATTAATGTTGTTGGAATTTTTCTCATCTTGAAAGTTTGGGATTGGGAGAATTCAAGGATGTTCTTCAAGTTTCTTCCATGGGGTAAGGTCTAAATCATAACCTAAGTATTTCCCTTTGATTCATTCCCTTGGTTTAAGTTTTAATCCATGATTTTAATTGAAAACTCATTTAATTCTTTAAATCAAGACCTAGGGTTATGTCCTAAATTTTAAAAATTGAAAATGAGTTAGAGCCGTTTATTTCTCGATTCCTTTTGGGGTTTTGTTCTCCTATATTAGGAGAACAACATACTCGAATTTGATGAGTTTTGGAGGAGTATTTCGGGAGATATGGGACCCAACTAGTGTGGGTTGGACTCTTGGGTTATGAACACCCAAGAGTGATATTTTGGCGAATTGGTTGAGCTATCGGATTCCGATTGAATCGGTTTTCGTTTGTATGAGTTTTTATTAGTTTGTGCTCGCTTGGATAAGCTTGAATTCGAAATCCAAGGCGGGCCCAGGCTTGAATTTTATTTATTTTTTGGCTGACTTTAGGCTTTTTATTAAAGATCCGACCTTTATTGATTGAGTTTGTTTTCTTTAGCACTATTAGATGTTTTTGAGTTACTTTTGGCTAGTTTCGAGCCGTTTGGAGGTCGGTACGCACGAGATGGATATCTAGAGTATTGTTTGGCTTGCTCGGTATTGGATTCGACTTATTCGACGTAACTAACACTTCTAAACTTGGTGCTGAGGGTGTGAATCCTTGAACATACGTGTTATGTGTTTGGTGTTGAGGTGATGCACATGCTAGGTGACAGGCGTGTGGGCGTGCACCGTGTGAATTATGACTCGGTTGATTCTGTGATACTGCATAGTTACCTAATCTTGTTTCTATTCACGAAATTTCTACGTGTTAGAGAAATTGAGTTGTGAATCATGTTTGAAAGCATGTTTAGGCTATATGCTTATTATGTTGGGACCCACTGTGGTCATCTCTATTGTTGAGTTATTTGTTTAAATTACAGTTACATACTCAGTCATATTCATTCATTCGCGTATCATATCTTAGTTTATGTTGTCATTTGTTGTCACATCATGTTATCATTGTTTGGGCTGATTGGCATGAGATTTATGAGCCCGAGAGGCTGGAGAGATTGATGACTAAGTTGGGGCCTGAGAGTCGTGTTGTGGATTAGGCTACACGCCGCAGTAGGCCATATTGGCTTTATATTATTATTATTATTATTATTATTATTATTATTATTATTATTATTATTATTATTATTATTATTATTATATGGATTGGGCTGTATGCCGCAGCAGGTTTTATTGATTCATGATGGGATCGGCCTGCACGCCGCAACAAGCTATGTTGGCTTATATTAGCGTTTGGGAAAGATCCACCCCTCTGGAGTCTGACATACCAGCAGGGAGCGCAAGTACTATACAGTACTGAGTAATTGAGTGTGATGACTAATTGAGCGTGATGAGTGGGAGTGAGAGACAGTGAGATTGAGTACTCAGAGAGTGTGGGTACATGAGTTCATCACTGTGGTGCATTGTAGTTGACATGCATACTTGACATACAGGCATAAAGATGCATTTTCTCATGCTACACAGTTTTGCGACATTCATGATTTCACATGCATATTGACATGTAGGTATAGAGATGTACTTTCCTCATGCCATCTGAGAATGAAATATCTTATCTGTTGTTGAAAGATTTTGAGAAAAATCACAGTTTTCTGAGTTACTCATATTTTGGTGATTCGGTGAAAGATTTGGCTTTTACTGTTATACCTAAAAAACATGCCAATTTTTCCGTAACCGTGAACAAGCTGAGCATCATATCTTTGATTTATTACTTGTATTGCTTTTATTATATTGTTACGAGTTGTTCTTGGCTATTGGTGTTAGATTCTTACCGTTGTCCAAGCTCGTCACTGCTTTCAACCTAAGGCTATGTTTCTTACTTATTGAGTACATGTGGTCGGTTGTACTCATACTACACCTCTGCACCTTGCGTGCAGATTTTGGAGCTGACGTTGTTGCGAGTGACGGGAGCTGGCATTGAAGATGTACCTGCATTCCGATTATAACTGCCTCTTGTTCTTGGAAGCTTTAGATTTATAAATCTGTTTATGTACGTTTCGAACAAATGATGTATTTATTTCGTAATAGCTTTTAAACTCTAAGTCTTAGAAGCTCATGATTTGTACTACCACTCCTTGGGAAATTGTATAAAAATTCAGTTGTTTCATTTTTGACTCTTATCATTATCATTATATTGTGGTTTATTGTTAATTGGCTTACCTAGTGGTTAGGTTAGGTGTCATCACGACTAGTTGAATTTTGGGTCATGACAGAACTGGTCTCATGAACCTCCGAAATCAATGACACAGGTGCGTAACATGTCCTCCAAGATCTGAATAGTGCACTTGGATTGCTCGTCTGTCTTAGGATGAAATGCGGTACTCAGCTCGACCCACGTGCCCAACTCATGCTACAAGGCTCTCTAAAAATGTGATGTGAACTACGTGCCCCGGTCAAAAATGATGAAAATGGGAATGCCGTGTAGGCGGATAATCTCCTGGATGTAAATCTGAGCCAACCACTCTGAAGAATAGGAAGTCGCCATCGGAATGAAGTGTGAGGACTTAGTCAACCGGTCCACAGTAACCCAGACTGCATCATATTTACTCAAGGTCTTTGGTAAACCTACCATAAAATCTATAGTGATGCGCTCACACTTCCACTCTGGTATCTCCAATCTCTGAGTCAATCCACCTGGTTTCTGATATTTATACTTCACCTGTTGATAATTCAAACATTGAGATACATAAGCAATGATGTCTTTCTTCAACCTTCGCCACCAATAGTGCCGTTTCAAGTCATGGGACATCTTCATGACACCTGGGTGGATGGAATAGCGTGAACTGTGTACCTCATAAAGGATCAACTCTCTCAACCCATCAACATTTGGAATACAAATCCGGCTCTGAAGCCGCATAACCCCATCATCACCAATCACAACCTCCTTAGCACCACCCGCTGCACCGTGTCTTTCAATACCAAAGTGAGGATTATCAAACTAGAGAGCCTTGATATGCTCCAACAACGAAGACTGTGCCACAATATTAGCAAGAACCCAGCTTGACTCCGAAACATCTAATCTCATAAAGCGATTGGCCAAAGCCTGAACCTCTATGGCTAGTGGCCTCTCTACTACCGGTAAGTATGCCAAACTGCCCATGATCTCAGCCTTCCTACTCAATGCATCGTCCACTACATTGGCCTTCTCTGGATGATATAATATGGTTATATCATAGTCTTTCAACAACTCTAACTATCTTCGATGCCTCAAATTAAGGTCTTTTGGCTTGAACAGGTGCTAGAGACTCTGATGGTCGGTATAGAACTCACATAGAATGCTGTATAGATAGTGCCTCCAAATCTTCAGCGCGTGAACAATGGCTACTGATCCACGTTCAATCCGCACTCAATAGTGAGTGAAAACAGCCGTTGGAAAAATAGTACCCAACAAGAGTCGGAGTCGATTTCCATAGGGAGTTACAATGGTTGTTAGAAGTATAAACTTGATGAAAGCGAATGGAATAGCTAAATTATGCTTCCAAAAAATAGGTTTTGATTTCTAATTCTAATTTTACTTTAGCAATTATAAGCTAAGAAAAGAAACTAAAAGAAAATTAGTGTTTTCAGTGTTTCTTCAAATAACTAAAAAGCCCAGGGATGTGACCATAACCTAGGTGTTCGCCTAATGGGTCAAATACGTTAATACTTGTTTTGTTGATTGGGGTGTATTATAGCTCTCAACTCTATGTTACCCACTTAATACCTTTCGGTCAACGAGTGATTTTGCCCAATTTGGCTTTCTCAAGTCCAAATGGGTATCAAACAAAATAGTTGATATGAGCTCAAGTCGGGTTCTTACTATATCTAGTTTGAACCCTTTAATTAGGCTAATCAAACCCTCAATTAGTACAATTCCTTATTAGCCAAGTTATTCTATACTAGGTCCCTCTTTCTCAAGTGTAGACCAAGTCAAAAAAGCATGAATCAATGTTTGCAATCATTAATTCTAGAATTGAAGCATAACTAAGCTAAATAATCAACACCCAATCATAAACAAGCACAAGCATTATATTAAGTACCCATAAGGTTTACAATCTAGCTACTCATAGTGAGACATGAAGAAAATAAAGAAGAAATGCTAATTAAACTCATAATCTAATATTAGAATGGTAAAATATAATGTTTAAGACCTAAAACAATCACAAAATTCCTAAAATGGCAAAATGTAACAGTTACAATAACTCAAACTTTGAAACTTGATCTAAAATTGTGAAACTCGTCTATTTATAGTAGCCCAAAATTGACTGACAAAAATACCCATCGGAAGGTTCTGCGGCCGCACAATTCCATGTGCGGTCCACAGATTGCTTCAGCTTGCAGGGTCTTGGATTCTGTAGCCTCACAACTCTAGATTGCGGCTGCAAAGCATCTTCTGCAGCCGCACAATTCTTTTGCGGTCCGCACTTCAGCAAGGCTTCAAGTCTTGATGTTTTGCACACTCTCTGAACTTTGAATCGTTTGTCAGTGCAGACCTTGTTCTGTGGATGCACAATTCATGTGCGGTCCGCACATTGGCTAAAACTCTGCTGGGGTCTTTTGCTTGATTTGCGGCTACAGATGAAATTCTACGGTCCGCACTTTCTTCTGCGGCCGCAAAAATCCTTCTGCGGACCGCACTTCTTAAGTTCTGCACCCCTTCTTGCCTTGTGAGTCGAAACACTCCTTTCTGAGTCGGATTTCATCATGGGCGCTCAAACTTCTAACGTTCCTGTAATTTGCACAGTTTCATTAGTTTCGGGAACATAAATCAATACTTTCGGACTAAAACAAAAGCAAAAAGGTGTTAATAAGTAGTCAAAATCTACACTTATCAACTCCCCCAAACTTAAGTCTTTGCTTGTCCTCAAGCAAATAAATTAGTTCCCACCTCCTTAGAGTTAAGGGTCATTTCAGCGAGTCAAAGGTGAGTCATTCATACATCAGTTGGGACCAACAATTACCCACACTACTCATGCACTATCCACAAGGTAAAAAGTCAAATATTCATGCACATATAGTTCTAATGTGACATTTGAGCTTCAAGAATTGACTTTATTCATTAAGGACTCTTGTTCTATCATGTAGGTCATGGTAGACTCCAAACTCTTCCTCCTCTACTTTCTATTTGCCAAGCTCACTTAAGAAATTAGCATTCAATCTTAAGATTCATGAAAGGTTCACTCGTTTCTCACAAGAGATTGCCACAAGTAGGGGTTCAAGTACCATAGGCTTGCCCCTCATGTAGATCGCCACTAATGTAAACTCACTCGGTTTGAAATTAAGTAGGACTTCTTTCGGGTTGTAATGAAGGATTTTGGGTTAGGGTAGGACACCAAATGGGTAAGTGGTTACACCTTTCCTTAAGCACTCCACATTTTTGTTTCTCGGCTCATAATTACAAATCCTTAGAGGCATTTTCTATTCACTGGGGACTAGAGAGATTTAACATCACTTTTTCTTGTTCAAGTCATTCTTTTTATCCCTTTTTGATTGTTCATTCTAGGGATCATTACCTCTTTTTGAATCCATTAACCCTTCCACTTATTCATGTTTTGCATATTTTTCTTTTTGTTCTTTTCTTTTCTTGCCTTCTCTTTTCATAGAGATCATTTCTTTTTTCTTTTTTGTGCCTTGGTACCTTTTTCAAATTCCTCATCTATCCTCCAAAATTATGTTTTAAGCCACTTGTTTCACAAGAGTGTTAAGGAAAGTCCGGGTGCCAAGAGAGGAGTCATAACAAAACAAGTAAGACTTATAACATGGTAAGAAAAAGGCTAGCTGCTCAAAGGGGTTGACTAGGGATAATGACATTGGCTGGCAATAGAAAGCTCAAATGGGCCAAGGAAACCCTACAATCACCTCTCAAACCAAGCAAAACTTAGGATTTCGCCTTGAAACACATTCGGGGCAAGTTCTAGACCCTTCGCACGAATACTTGGACTACCAATAATTCATCTTACCCCTTACACAACTAGATTGTAAAAGAGGATAGAGTCGAGAGCCTACAACGACCACATTCAAGTTTAAAGATCACTATGGTCCACTTAAACCACTCAATGATTATCAAAGTCAACTCAAGAGCCACAAAGTCACTAACTAGAGCTATTTTTTTTCAAAAACTGTCTCTAACCATAATCACATAGTTAAATGTGTTGGTATCAATTGAAGCATGATTAAATCTTCGAGAATGACTTGATTAGATCTTTTTATTCATTACTACTACTATTATTACCTAAACACAAAAACAGACTCATTCCTTTAAGAAGGTTGCACGTCATCCATTGTTGGGACGAGTCATCTGATTCACACAACAACTACCTTTGGAAGAACCGTGACATTAAGAAAACCAAATATTTAATATCTACTAAAGCATAAAACAAGGTGCTTAAAAAAACGACTAATATGGAAAAAATAAGAAGCTAATAAGCAAAAACTACTAAAGAGAGATAAATATACATAAGAGAAGAGAGAAGCTAGATAAATACCAATAAGAAAAGAAAGAGTATCATCAAATTATTACAGACCAAATGTATTAAAGTGTATCAATGTGTCAAATAAACTCCATCCCCCCTCCCCCTCCCCCAATAAAAGTAAGCATTATCCCCAATGTTTAGAAAAATAAGAGTAAAAGAAGAGAGGGTGAAGAAAACTCCCTAAGGATCCCTGAACATCTCAGTGTCCCCAGCAATGTCATCTCCCTCAGGATCAGATAACTGAATCTCATCATCATCACATCTAGGCGTGGTTGGGTTGGTATACATCTCCCGCACTGCCTCAGCAGTGTCGGCAGTAAGGTTTGGCTCGTCAGACTGGCCAGTTGGTGCTACCGGTGCATATGGTACTGAAGGATCTGGGGTGGACTGGTGCGGGTCAAGCAGCATGTCAAAAGAAAGGTCGCCAGCTGTAGCAAGTCTAGTCACCTCCCTCCGATGCTTGTCCATTGATTTCTTGCTTACGTGGGAATTCTTCATCTTCTTTACTTCTTTTCCTATCTCCTCGATAACTGACCTGTGCTGCACCAATGTGTCCATAATAGTCTTCTAGTTTTTCAGAATCTTCTTTAGTGTCTCATCAATGTCAGAAGAAACCTGTGGTGTCTGTGAAGTGGACTGCACTGCAACAATACTAGACAAATCAGACAACTTTGCAGTAGCTGTCTGCATCTAGTTGTTGAGACTCGCCAATTTTTGGGGGACTCGCAGCGTAGATAGTGGAACTGTGGGCACGAGCACTGGCTTTAGAGCAACTCGAGGAGCTGTGCTAGGAGCTGAAAAATGATGGTGGAGGCATAGCAGTGGCACTGGTAGAAGGCTCAGCATAGGTGGATGGAAGATCAACTACCTCAAAAGCTACCACTATTGGCTCATCAGACTGGCCTGTGGTGGTAGAAGGCTGGACTTTCTTCTTTGGGTTGCTCAGCATCCACTAGAGAATTCCAGTCGAATGGCTTCTTCGGCTTTATCTTTGTGTCAAAATCTCTCGGCTCTACCTTTGCATTAGTAAGGTACTCTAGGATAGTGTTAGGATAAGGGTAGGCCGAGCTGTCCTGCCGTGCAATCACTGAAATGTTGGCCGACATCACAACACCCACATTGATTGGGTAACCAGCCATGTTGGAAGCCACAAGCATTGCCCGAGAGATAGGAAGGTGAGTCTCATTCTGGCATGGATCCAACCCGCTGCATATAAAGGTCTACCACCCTTTTGCCTCAAAGCTCAAAGTGCTCCGGTGGATGGGAACCCCAGCGGTAATCCATGGTAGTGGTGGCCCTGGTGGTGCTAGAATCTCAGCCTAACAAGGTCAGAATTCCTCCTTCAGTGCACACTTCTCCAGATATTCCTTCATCTCAACATCCTCGAAGCCCAAATACGCATTTAGCGTACGCTGATCAAACCTCACTTTGAGGTTGCGTACTTTGGTCACCTTCGTCCCTTTCATTAAATGAGCCACATTAGCATAGAGTTCATGGATGAGTATTCTTTGGCATTCTATACTCTCTCGGTGAACCACATCCCTCTATTTTGTGCCCTGAACTGTCTCAATATAGCTGGGTTGTATTTTTCTAAATCCTTCAACGGAAACTGCCGCTCAAGAGTTAGCTACCTCACTGGCCACCACATACGGAAACTGGTGAAGCGGCCAACCTGATAAAGCAATCCTCCCAAACCTCTTTCTTCTTTGATATTTCAAGCCCTGTAGCTGTAGCATCTTCCCCTCTGCCATCACCGGGGATATCATGTGTAACTTGTGCCTCAGGGACTAGTGTAGTTGATGGCTCAGAAGCCTGACCAACACTCTCCGATCCCTCGGAGGTGTTGTGAGATGAAGACGGCTCATCCCTGAGCTAGTATCTCCCCTGCAGCCTCGATTGGGTGGCCGTCTGCTCCTCCTGAGGCTGAGTTGCCCTCTGACACCTCCCTAGACGGGACATAGGAGCTAGACTCGGAGAGGTCTGCACCTCTCCCCCTGCCGGCTGTTGTTTTCTTTCTTATTGTCTTGGGCTGGCCAAGGGGCAAGGCACTGTTGTCTCGACCCCGAGAAGGTTTACCTCTCCCCTTTGAAGTGTCGCCTCGGCCTCTTGAATGAACCATTGTCTGTATCAATCAGAGGAGATTGTTAGTTGCAATTTATTGTTCAAACACATATAGGAGACATGTAGTTAAGGGAGAAACAATAGGACACAGTGGGGTTGTGTAGTTGAGTCATACCTGCAGGATAAGGGATCTGCGGTTCGCACAATTTGACCTGCGGTCGCAGACGGGAACTCGCGGTCCATATATTTCTATTGTGCGGCCACAGAAGGGAAGTGTGGTCTGCACATTTGAGATTGCGGCCTCACTTCTGAGTCCCAAAATTGTGAAATCTCTGATGACAGAGAAATGGTCAATCTGTGGCCGCAAGAGGAAATCCGCAGTCCACACAATTTGACTTGCGAGCGCACCTTAGAGTCTCAAAAGTGAAGACTCTCTGATGACATAGAATGGCCTAATCTGCGGTCGCAAGAGTAAATCTGCGATCCGCACAATTTGACTTACGGCCGCAGATTCCTGCCTCACATAAGTGTCTAAAAATCCATATATGCGGACCGCACAATTCAAGTGCGGCCGCAAAATTCAAACAATTACGAACAGACAACTTTTTTATTCTAAGATTTTTCAATTTCTTGCACAAATAGGCATGGCAACATTGTAAAAGCATGAAATTTCACTAACCCAGTCCCAGTAGGAATGTATCAAGTTAACCCAGTTCAGATCTAACCCACATGGACACACAATGGAACTCTAATAACAGATAGCCTAGAAAGAACTAAAAAATCTACAAACTAAACTAACTTAAAAATTAACATGAAATTGAAGCATATCAGATAGAGTGAATGCACTGAGTGAGTAATATAGGTGGCTTTGTGTGTGGAACAGTTGAAATCTCCAAGAAAACTTAGCAGGGCAACAATGTTTTGTTCAAAGTGGGAAAAGGTTAAAATAAGCCCTACTGTTCTATTTATACCATTCAAAATGAGAAGGGATCAGAGATGAGTGCGGCCGCACATTTTCATGTGTGGTCCGCACCCTACCACCTGGGTGATCATTCTTAGAAACCAATCTGCGGTCCGTACATTTTTAGGTGCAGTTGCAGATCTCACGTGCGGTCATAGATCGGCCTCCGCACTGACAAGCTTAAACTTTAGAGAGTTGGTATTTTTGATGTTTCAACTGTGCGTTCTGCGAGAGAAATGTGCCGCAATGGGTTCGCACAAATAAAGTGCGGTCCGCACTCTCTTGAACACTTAGCCATATTTTCGTCCACAATTCTTGTAAGTCACACTCACCCCTGTAGCATACTTCAAATCAAGTTAGAATAAAAATAACACCTAAATACAAAATAAAAAGGAAAAGAAACATGGGTTTCCTCCCAAGAAGCGCCTGATTTAACGTTGCGACACGATACAGAATATCCTCAAGTGAAATGAATGACCGCCAGAACGTGGCTATCTCCAACCTTTCCCAAGTAGTGCTTCGCCCTGTGACCATAACTCGGAATAATTTATTGTATTTGTTCTTCAAGTATAACGCACCAAAAGGTGTCACACCCACAATTTCAAAAGGACCACTCCACTTGGATTTTAGCTTCCTAGGAAACATCCTCAACCTTGAGTTAAACAACAATACAAAATCGCCCACCTTGAACTCTTTGTTCCAAATGTATTTGTCATGAAGATATTTCATCTTTTCTTTATACAAGGACGAGCTCGCATAAGCATGGTACCAGAACTCATCCAAGTCATTCATATGTGCAACCCTCAAGTTAGCAGTTACATCCTAATCAAGATTCAACTTCTTTAGATCCCACATTGCCTTGTGCTCTAGTTCTACCGGAAGATAACATGCTTTCCCGAACACTAACCGGTATGGTGACATTCCGATAGGTGCTTTGTAAGCCGTATGATAAGCCCATGATGCATCATCAAGCTTCTTGGACCAATCCGTCCGATTAGCATTCATCATTTTGGACAAGATACACTTTATCTGCCGATTGGAGACTTTCACTTGCCCACTAGCTTGTAGGTGATAGGGAGTCTGACTTTGTGAGTAACACCATACTTGCTAAGTAAAGTGTCGAAGCCTTATTTCAAAAATGTGACCCCCCATCGCTTATAATTGCATGTGGAGTACCTAACCTTGTGAAAATATTCTTCTTCAAAAAAGTGACCACACTTCTCGCCTCATTGTTGGGTAAAGCAACGACCTCAATCCATTTTAACGCATAATCCACCATGACCAAAATGTAGGTGTTTCCTCAAGAACTCAAAAAAAGGCCCATGAAGTCAATACCGCACACATCGCAAATATCAATCTCCAATATAGTTATGAGAGGCATTTCATTTTTCTTTGAGATTCCACCGTCCCGTTGACATTCATCACATCTTTTCACTTACTCACTAGCATCTTTGTAAAGGGTAGGCCAATAGAAACCGCAACTAAGCACTTTGGCCGCCGTTCCTGCTCTACCATGATGGCCACTATATGGCGAAGAATGACAAGCCCCAAGAATTTCACCTTGATCCTTTCCGGTGCACATCTTCTAATCATCTCATCCGTACAAATCCAGAAAAGGTATGGTTCATCACAATAATAATCTTGACAATCCCATTTGAGCGTCTTCCTTTGGCTTGAAGAGAACTCATCCAGGATGATTCACACAAGAAAATTTGCTAAGTTCGCGAACCATGGAACCTCTTTTATTGAAATTGCCAAGAGTTGCTCATTGGGGAAGGAGTCATTGATATTAAGCCATCATGCGGCCTCCCCTCCTTCTCCAAATGAGAGAAGTGGTACGCCAATTGGTTTTCACTTCTTTTTCTATCTTTGATGTCAATATCAAATTTTTGTAGCAAGAGCACCCATCTCATAAACCGAGATTTGGAGTCCTTTTTGCTTATAAGGTAACGAAGTGCCGCATGATCCGTGTGGACAATGACTTTTGCATCCATCAAGTACGGGCGAAACTTCTCAATTGCAAACATAATAGCAAGGAGCTCTTTCTCCTATAGTTGACTTGGTCACTTTTCATGGTCTTACTAGCATAGTAGACCGGGTGAAAAATCTTGTTGATGCGTTGCCCAAAACAGCCCCAACCGCTACGTCACTTGTATCACACATGAGTTCAAAAGGTACACTCCAATTTGGAGCGGTGATGATAGGAGTAGTTGTCAAATTGAGCTTCAACAATTCAAAAGCTTTCATGCAATCATCATTGAAATTAAACTTAGCATCCTTCTCAAGAAGCTTGCATAACGGGTTCACCACCTTAGAGAAGTCTTTGATGAAGCGCCGATAAAAATCTGCGTGGCCTAAGAAACTCCGCACACCCTTCACCGAAGTTGGGGGTGGAAGCTTAGAGATCACCTCAATCCCAGCCTTGTCAACTTCAATTCCATTCCTTGAGATTTTGTGTCCAAGGACAATATCTTCCTCGACCATGAAATGGCATTTCTCCCAATTGAGCACCAAATTTGTTTCTTCACATCTAGCCAACACTTTGTCCAAATTTGCAAGACAATCATCAAAAGAATCTCCAACCACCGATAAGTCATCCATGAAAACTCCAAGGTAGTCCTCCACCATGTCCCTGAAAATAGCCATCATAAACCTTTGAAAAGTCGCCAGGTGCATTGCGCAAACCAAATAGCATCCGCTTGAAAGCAAAAGTACCATTGGAACATGTAAAATTTGTTTTCTCTTGATCTTCCGGAGCAGTGGGAATTTGGTTGTAGCCCGAATACCCATCAAGAAAGCAATAGAAAGCACGACTGGCCAATCTATCGATCATTTGATCTAAGAAAGAAAGTGGAAAATGATCCTTCCTTGTGACTTTGTTGAGCTTGTGATAGTCCATACACACCCTCCAACCTGTCACCGTTCTAGTAGGAATCAACTCATTCTTGTCATTGGTGACCACCTTCATGGCCCTCCTTCTTTGGGACACATTGAACCGGAGAAGTCCATGAACTATCAGAGATGGGGTAGACAACCCCGGCATCCAACCACTTGATAATCCCCTTCTTGACAACCTTTTGCAAAGCCTCATTGAATCTCCTTTGATGTTCAATAGATGGTTTGACGCCATCCTCCAACTTGATCTTATGCATACAAAAGGCGGGGCTTATCCCTCAAATATCCGCCAAGGTCCACCCAATAGCCTTCTTCCTCTTTTGTAGCACCACCAATGTGGAATCTACCTGCACATTAGTCAAATAAGAGGAAAAAATAATCGGTAAAGTAGAACAAGGACCAAGAAATTCATACCGAAGATGTGGAGGCAATGGCTTCAACACCAAGGTAGGAGGCTCTTTAATAGAAGGCTTTGTAGGAGGAGTTGTCCTATTTTCAAGATCCAAGGACAATTTCTGGGGTGCATAGTTGTACGACCCCATTCCTTGCAAAGAGTTCACACATTCCATGAAGCCATCTATCTCGTCATAACCAAAGTTGAGCAAGACAACCTCCAACATATCACCAACATTGATTTTAGCACTTGTTTCATCAACAATAACATCGGTCACCAAATCCACAAAAGAACACACCTCATTGCTATTTGGTTGCCGCATGGACTTACACTCATGGAATACTACTTTTTCATCACCAACCCCGAAAGTGAGTTCTTCGGCTTCAACATTAAAAAGAGCCTTACCCGTAGCAAGGAAAGGTCTCTCAAGAATAATCGACACTTTATAATCAACCTCATAATCTGGAATGACAAAATCCATCGGAAGAATGAATTTATCAACACGAACCAAAACATCTTCAATCACTCCCAAGGACCTCTTCATAGTATGATTGACCATTTGCATTCTCATAGAAGTGGGTCTTGGTTTCCCAATTCCCAAAGTCTTGAAAACCGAATAGAGCATTAAATTGATACTTGCCCCAAGATCACAAAGAGCTTTAGCAAACTCGGCACTTCCAATTGTACAAGGAATCATGAAAGCACTGGGATCCTCCAACTTAGGAGCCATTGAATGCACAATTGCACTCACTTGATAAGTGACTTTGATGGTTTCAAAATTTATTGACCGCTTCTTTATTATAAGTTCCTTCGTAAACTTTGCATAACTGGGCATTTGTTCCAATGCTTCAACTAATGGCACATTGATTGAGAGACTCTTCATTATTTGAATGAACTTCTTTAATTGATTCTCACCATTTTGCTTGGCAAGTCTTTGAGGGTATGGAGGTGGAGGCTTAGGCAATGGTGCCTTAGCCTTTTGCACTACCAGCTCCGGTATTTCAATAATGTGTTCCCTAGATGGGTTCACCTCCTCTTGAGTATCTTCCACACTATCATCAATATCAATCCGAACTTCATCATTAGGTTGCACCACATTGTTCGGGATCTCTTCTTCTTGCATCACTTGATCATCGTCGACAAGTTACCTTCCACTTGAGGTGGGTGCATTCCCGCCTCTTCCACTTCTTGTGATAATCGCCGTGGCATGTCCCGTGTTGTTACCACCCTTTAAGTTTACCACCGTGTCACTTGGTATTTCCCCTTGGGATGAGAATTTAAAGCTTGAGAGATTTGCCCCATTTGAACTTCGAGGTTGCGGATAGATGTGTTGTGTGAGGCAAGTTGGGCATCTGAATCGGCATTCTTTTCCATCATTTGCTTGAATATATTTTCAATACGGCCCATCTTATTATTTGAAGAACTCGAACCATGTGAAGGATAAGGAGGTGGGTTGCTTGGTTGTTGGTACATTGGGGGCCTTTGAAAACTCGACCCCAGTTGCCTTGATTGTTGTTCCACTCTAATTTCCTTGATTGTTGTTGTTATACCAATTTCCTTAATTGTTGCC
The DNA here is from genome assembly GCA_002018475.1 of Nicotiana obtusifolia. Classification (NCBI taxonomy): domain Eukaryota; kingdom Viridiplantae; phylum Streptophyta; class Magnoliopsida; order Solanales; family Solanaceae; genus Nicotiana; species Nicotiana obtusifolia. Next base: position 14,397 of record MCJB01039242.1, on the reverse strand, counting down.
TCCACTCCAATTTCCTTGGTTGTTAGAATTCCAATTGCTTTGGTTGTTTTGTGGTCGCCATTATTGTTGGCTTGGGCCTTGCAAGTTGATTATTTGCCCTTGAAAACTATTCACATATTTCACTTCCTCTTATTGTTCATTACAGGAATCATCTTGCTCAAAATTACCATCTTCTTGCACATAGTTCTCCACTCGATTTTGCACTTGTGGACCCTTGGTCCTCCTCTTGTTCACCATCATGTTCACTCCTTCCATAGCATTGACTTTCTTAGGAGTTTTCACTTGATTTAGTTGGGCCTTTGCTAGTTGAATCATGGTAGTTGTCAATTCGGCAATGACTTGCCCATGGTCTTGCAATTCTTATGAAGGTGGATCATATTCGGGTCACCTTGTGGAACATTGGCCCGAAATTGCTAAGCCGACGACGTGTCCGCCATCTCATCAAAAATCTCACATGCCTCCGCATAAGGCGTAGTCATAAAATTCCCACCGGCTACTTGATTCACTACACATTGGTTGGTTGTGTTAATCACAAGATCGAAGGTTTGTTGAATCATGTTTTCCATCATATCGTTGTTGGAACATTTCTTGACCATAGTTCTATAGTGCTCCCATATCTCGTGTAGTGGTTCATTCGGCTCTTGCTTGAATGTTGAGATCTCATTTCGAAGTGTAGCCATGTGTCCGGAAGAGAAAAACTTAGCAATGAACTTTTCCGCCAACTCATCCTAAGTGTGAATTGAATGGTTTGACAATTGTTCCAACCAATCTAAAGCTTTCCCCCTAGAGAGAAGGGAAAAAGCCTTAGCCTCAATGTATCCTCAGAGACATTTGTTTGCTTGCTCCCCCAACAAGTGTCCACAAACCCCTTCAAACGTTTATAAGCATTTTGTGCTGGAGCGCCGGTGAAGAAACCCCATTTCTCAAGCAAAGTAAGCATCACATTGGTGATTTGGAAGTTTCCTGCCCTAATACGAGGTGGGACTATTGCACTAACATAACCTTCGTTGGGCAATATCCAGTATGGAGCCGCTCGTGGTAGAGGTAGGGGTGGAATGGGCACATTGTCATGAGGTACCCGACCTCTCCGATTGGCTTGTGGCTCATGAGGTACCTCCTCTACTTGCTCCTCATCCGCATCCAAATCCCCCAAAGGCAAATTTTCGAGCTCATTGTTCGCCATGGTTGTACCTAAGATTTCTCACACAAGTTAGTAACACGGAATGAAAATAAGATACTCCAAAAACAAATCCAAATATATGGCTAACACCATTTTAACTCCCTGGAAACGACGCCAAAAATTGATCCACGTCCAATCCACACTCAATAGTGAGTGAAAAAGGTCGTTGGAAGAATAGTACCCAACAAGAGTCGAGGTTGATTTCCACAGGGAGTGACTATGAGTGTTAGGAATATACATTTGACGAAAACGAATGGAATAACTAACTTATGCTTCCAAACAAAAGGTTTTGATTTCTAATTTTAATTTTACTCTAGTAATTATAAGCTAAGAAAAGAAACTAGAAGCGAATGAGTGTTTTTGCTGTTTTTCTAAATAATTAAATAGCCTAGGGATGTGACCATAATCTAGGTGTTTGCCTAATGGGTTAAATACGTTAACACTTGTTTTGTTGATTGAAGTGTATTATAGCTCCCAACTCTATGTTACCCACTCAATACCTCTTAGTCAAGGAGTGGTTTTTCCCAATTTGGCTTTCTCAAGCCCAAATGGGTATCAAACTAAATAGTTGATATGAGCTTGAGTCGGGTTCTCACAATCTCTAGTTTGAACCCTTTAATTAGGCTAATCAAACCCTCAATTAGCCCAATTCCTTGTTAGCCAAGTTATCCTAGACTAGGTCCCTCTTTCTCAGTAGAGACCAAGTCAAAAAGGCATGAATCAATGTTTGCAACCATTCATTCCAAAACTGAAGCATAAACTAAGCTAAGTAATCAACACCCAATCATAAACAAGCATTAAATTAGATACCCATAAGGTTTACACACTAGGGTTGGGTCACAACCTAGTAAGAATCTAGCTACTCATGTGAGAAATGAAGAAATCAAGGAAGAGTGCTAATTAAACTCATAATCTAAGATTAAAATGATAATATATGATGTTTAAATCCTAGAATAGTCACAAACTTCCTAAAATGACAAAATTTAATGGCCACAACAGCTGAAACTTCAAAACTTGACCTAAAATAATAATCTCGTCTATTTATAGTGGCTCAAAATTCGTTGACAAAAATATCCCTTGGGAGGTTCTGCGGGCACACAATTCCATGTGCGGTCTGCAGATTTCTTCAACTAGCAGGGTCTTGGATTCTACAGCCACACAATTCTAGTCTGCGGCTGCAAAGCATCTTCTGTGGCCGCACATTTCTTATGCGATCCGCTCTTCAGGCTAGGCTCAAGTCTTGGTCATTTGCACACCCTCTGAACTTTGAATCATTTGTCAGTGCAAACCTTATTTTGTGGCTGCACAATTCATGTGCAGTCCGCACATTAGCTAGAACTTTGTTGGGCTCTTTCACTTGTCATGCGGCCGCATATGGAATTCTGCGGTCTGCACTTTCTTTTACGGCCACAGAAATCCTTTTGCGGACCGCACTTCTTATGTTTTGCGCCCCTTCTTACCTTGTGATTTGGAACACTCCTTTTTGAGTTGTATTTCATCATTAGAGCCCAAACTTCCAACATTCTTGCATTTTGCACACTTTTATTCGGGAACATAAATCAATACTTTTGAACTAAAACAAAAGCAAAAAGGTGCTAATAAGTAGTCAAAATCCACACTTATCAATAGTTACAATGATGAGTGTGATAGATAGGTTGAGTGCTGGAAATGATCAGTTAATAAGCAATATTTCATGTTTTAAGCTTGACCCTAAAAACAATTATGGCAAAGCTGATCTTGAAGGACATGTCAAAGATCTTAAGAACCAGGTTCTTGAACTCACTTATAAAAATGAGCAGCAACCTGATGCACATGGCAAGGGAATAATGAGTAATCTGCAAGACAATCTTGAAAGGAATTAAAAGAGCTTAAAGATAGTCTTTTTGATACTGATTGTAGGAATAAAGTATTGCAAGAAAATCTTGAAAAGGCAAAGTATGAACTATCTAGGCTAAGCAAGTGGCATAGATCCTCAGATACACTAAATTGGCTAAATGAAAATTGCAGCACTAACAAGTCAGGAATTGGCTATAGAAAACCTGTACCCAAGTTCGATCCCAAGTATGTAGGAATTTCTAATAATAAGATGTGCACTCATGGTGGGAAGGTAGGACGCTTAAGAGATATGTGCACTCGCTGTGGGAAGGTAGGAAACTTAGTGGATACTTACCCTGCTTTAATTCATGCTCAGTTTAAGAACACCTTTGTGCTATTTAAACATGTGGAGAAGGAAAAAGAACCCACAGTCAATTTGTTTGTCCAAACTAAGTGGATTAAGGTCAACAAGAAAAGAACTATTAAGACTCATCTTTTCTAGGCAAGGAGAGGTTTGATTCATCCTTTTTCAAACAAAAAAGGATCCACGCTTGTCTGGGTTCCTAAGACTAACTTGTGATACTGGTGCAGGTTAAAGTGAGAGTAAACAAACAAGACTGGTATCTGGACGATGGATGCTCAAGACATATGATTGGTGAAAAGAAAAACTTCCTCTCACTGACAACTTTCCAAGGAGGGAGTATGTCATTTAAAAATGGGAAAATGAGACAAATAACATGTATTGGTAAGGTTGGTAAGTCACTCTCTCATGCTATAGAAGATGTATACTATGCAGTTGGTCTTAAACATAATCTTCTAGCATTTCTCAAATGTGTGATAAAGGCAATAAGATAAAGTTTAATTCAAAATATGCACTGTCACTAAGCTGGATACTGTTGAAATTATTTTGAAAGGTACGAGACATAACAATGTCTACAAGATATATATTATGTCTCTTCTTTAGAGTGAGAATACATGCTTAAGTGTAGTGAAAAATGACCCACTATTATGGCATAGAAGACTGGGTCATGCCAGGCTATCTCAACTCACTAAGTTGGCAGCAAAGGACCTGGTCCTTGGAAAACTAAAAGTTGAGTTCACATCAGACAAAGTACGTGATGCTTGTATTTGAGGCAAGAATATAAAGTCATATTTTAAATCTAAGAAGGTTGTCAGTACTTCAAAACCCCCTAGAACATCTTCACATGGACCTTTGTGGACCAATGAGAGTGAAGATCAGGGGAGGCAAGAAGTATGTATTTGTACTGTTGATGACTTCTCTAGGTACACATGAACCTTGTTTCTGGAATCTAAGGATGAAACTTTTGATGTTTATTGTGTGTTTGTCAGAATGATTCAACAGAAACAGGGAAGTGTTGTTTCAAGTATAAGAACATACCATGGGACTGAGTTTGAAAATTCTAAATTTCTTGAGTTCGGTAGCACATGGCATTGATCACAACTTCTGTTTACTCAGAACTCCACATTGAAATGGTGTTGTGGAAAGAAAGAATAGATCTATAGAAGACATGGGCAGGACCATGCTAATTTCTAATGGACTGTCTAAGAGCTTTTGGGCTGAGGCAGTCAATACTGTTTGTTACTTGTTAAACAGATGCATGGTTAGATCCATTCTTGAGAAGATTCCCTATGGGTTACTTCGAGGAAGAAATCCCAACATCACTCACCTAATAGCTTTTGGGTGCAAATGTTTTGTGCACAACAATGGCAAAGAAGCTCTAGGTAAGTTTGATGACAGAAGTGATGAGAGAGTTTTCCTGGGCTACTCACCATATAGTAAATCTTACAAAGTATTTAATAAAAGAACTATATGTGTTGAAGAAAATGATCATGCTATTTTTGATGACTCTAACAACATGGATGAGAAAGTCTTGCCGGATGAAGACTATGATATAGGGCTCTTTGATGAAGGAACTTTTGGAGAACCTGAATAACAATCTGAAGGGGGATCAGGGAATCCTGAGGGAGATGAGAGTGATCAGGAAGAACAGGAAGAAGAGAGAACTACACTTACTGATACTAAGATAGGTGAAGCTGAAATTACTGACCCTGGTCCTTTAGGTCACTCCCTTCCTACCTGAACCATCTCTAGGTATGCAAGTTAGTCCGTGGAAACATCAAAGATTACACCCCCTTGAGAACATCATTTCTAATCCTAATGCTGGAGTGCAAAGCCGGTCATCTCTGAGAAACCTATGTGCACTCACAATATTGCTCTCACCGGTTGAGCCTAACATCATAAAGGAAGCCCTAAAGGAACTAGATTGGATTATAGAGGAGCTAAACCAATTTGAGAGAAGCAAGGTCTGGCACCTGGTGCAAAGACCTAAGAATAGAACTGTCATAGGTACCAACTGGGTGTTCAGAAACTAACTGGATAAGCAAGGAAATATCACAAGGAACAAGGCCAGACTGGTGGTTCAGGGGTAAAATCAAGAAAAGACATTGATTATGATGAGACATTTGCTCCTGTAGCCAGAATGGAAGCTATAAAATGCTAATTACTTTTGCTGTGCACATGGAATTCACTTTGTATCATATGGTTGTGAAGAGTGCATTCTTGAATGGTTACCTGAAGGAGTAGGTGTTTGTTAAACTACCTCTTGGCTTTGAGGGTGAAGAGTTCCCTGACTATGTGTTCAAGTTAGACAAGGCATTGTCTAGACTGAAACAGGCTCCAAGAGCCCGGTATGAGAGGCTTTCAAAATTCCTCTTAACCAATAACTTTGCAAGAGGAAAGGTGGAAAACACATTGTTTCTGAGGAACAAAGGAAAAAATCTTCTAATTGTACAAATATATGTGGATGATATTATCTTTGCGGCTACTAATGAAGCAATGTGCAAGAAATTTACTAAAATGATGGGAATGAGTTTGAAATGAGCATTTTGGGTGAATTGAATTTCCTTTTAGGGCTGCAAATCAAGCAAACACCTACTAGAGCCATAATCCATCAGTAAAAGCACATTAAAGAACTGTTGAAAAAACTCAATATAGACTCTTCTAAGTCAATTGATACTCCCATTGCCATTGCAACCAAGTGGGATCTTGATAAAGAAGGGAAAAATGTGGAACAAAAGCTGCATAGAGGAGTGATGAGATCTTTGTTGTATCTCACAGTAAGCAGGCCCGATAATGTGTGCAGTGTGGGATTGTGTGCGAGATTTCAAGCAAATCCAAAAAGTCTCATCTAATAACTGTCAAAAGAATAATCACATATCTTAAAGGGACTCCTGATTTGTGTCTATGGTATCCTAGAGGATACAACTTTGACCTAGTTGGTTATGCTGATGCAGACTATGCAGGGTTTCATGTTGACAGGAAAAGCATTTCGGGAACAACACATTTTCTTGGTTCTTGCCTGGTGTCTTGGGGAACATAGAAGCAGAACTTAGTGGCTTTATCTACAGTTGAAGCAGAATATGTGGCATCAGCATCTTGCTGTGCTCAATTTCTATAGATAAGACAACAACTAAAGGACTATGGTATTTTCGTTAATTGTATTCCTATTTTCTGTGACAATACTTGTGCCATAAATATTACTAAAAATCCTTATCAGCATAAGAGAACCAATCACATCGATATCAGACATCACTTTGTCAGAGGTAATGTTGAAAAGGGAACCATCTCAATCAATTTCTGTGAAACTGAAGATCAAATTACTGACATTTTCACTAAGACACTGGTAGGGACCACTTTGAAAGAAACAGACTAGAACCGGGAGTAATTAACACCTCCAGCAAGATTGAACCCCATTGATTGGCTAGAAAAGAAGTCATTAGATGTGGATAGCTGAGTATAAAATGCTTGGTTCAGTCTTGTGCTTGTCATAAGCACACACGCTCGCCTAGAAAGTCTAGTTGATGATTATGTCTTATGATACTTACCTACTGTGCTGAAGCCTTATTGCAGAAATGACTAAGGAGTTGCTAAGGAGTTGGTTCTTGGACTCAGGTACGTGCCATCTTGTCTTAAAATTATTGAAACTTATGACTAAAATTACTACTAATCTTAGACTCTCTAGTCCTGTTGCATTACTCCTAGTTGTTCTCAAAGTCAAGGATCAAGGGGGAATCCTAGAGCAATTAGAGTCTAATTACTTCTAAAAGTCCAGCAGTCAAAAGTAACCGTTGTTAGAGTCCCTTTAGAACTCAAATTCGTTACGTTCTCTCTTCTAGTCAAATCAGGACTACCTTCTTTTAAATACTCTCATTATACATCTCTTAGACCTCACTATTCCTCTCAAACCCTAAGCAAGAACCAAAGAAAAATCTCTCGTTCTCTCATACCATGACAAAGTCAAGCCAAACTCCCTCGAAGGAAAAATCTTCATCTAAGACTAAAGCAAAACCCAAAAATTATGAAGCCCAAACCTAGAAAAGTGCAAAACCAACTAGTGAATCAGCACCTATTGCATCTCTACCCATACCCTCTATTGTACTTACACTATCGTCTTCTACTACTATTACATCTGAAATTTCTACATCTACTGGACTTTCATCCCCAAAATCAACTGCCCATGCGCATGTATCTATTCCCCAATCACCTCCAAACCTACTAAGATCAAGGCTACTTCAAGAAAATCAGTTAAGAGTGGCAAGTAGTGATTCGTGCGGCTGCTAAGGGGGAACCAATAGTTAAGGAAGCTGTGTCTTAGGGGGAATCTACATCTGTCACAACTGATAAGGTGACATCACCTCCATCAAAACTTGGTGTTTCTTGTTTCTGCTATGAGGTTGACCCATTGGAATTGTTGCACCCATGAGTGACAAACCACATGTAGAGGATACTACAGTAGAAAAGGAGGTTTTAACTTAGGAGAAAATTGTTGACACCATTGATAATATACCTATGCTTGAGGGGGAAAGGGAGAATGAAATAGAGAATAAAGAGGCTTCTGATGGTACTTCTTACAGTTGGACCGAGGATGAGGATAATGAGGAAGTTCATGGGAGGGAGGAGAAGGATCCAGTCATGAGGAACACCTGGTTTAGGAAATGGCTCATAGTACTAATGAGAAGAAGAGTGAGAATGAGGGGGAGTTATGAGGAAAAAGAGAGTGTGGTAGAAGAACAATTAGGTGAACAAGTAGGAGATTCTGCATAAGAAGAAAAATAAAGTAAGGAAGAAGGTGACTTTGAGAGTGAGGGTGATGAAGATAAAAAAGAAAGTGAAAGTGAGGGTACTAAACCTGAGAGTAATACTAGTGGGGAATCTGAAGACTCTATAGCTATTGGGAACACAGTCATGGCCCCTTTAGAAGAAGTTCATGGAGAGAAAAGGACCAAAGAATCTAGGCCTTCGTTAACTCCTTTTACTGGAGATGAGGAGGTTGACAGTGATGAGGATGATTTTCCCTTATCTGAGGTAGGGAAAACGGGCAGGAAGGCCCCTATGAGATCTACAAAACTAGTTGCCCAGGAAAGAAAGGAAGTGGCTCCTCTTGCTAGGACTCCTTCCATCAGGAGCAAAGAGAAGCTGTTGATGAACAGATGATCAAGGAATCCAGGGGTGCCAAGAAAATAAGAAAGAAAACTCCTGTTGCTGAACTTGTAGTTGAGTTGGATGAAGAGGTGGTCCTTCTCTGCAGGCCAAGAAATCACCAGTGAAAAAGACTGCTGTTAAACTCACCAGGGCACCTGCCAACTCTAAGAAGGCCAGCAAAGGAAAGAAGAAGAGAGCTATACCTATTGTGATTTACAGGCTGACTAAATTCAAGAATAGAAAAGTATTGAATGGGAAGATACTTGCAAATACATATGAGAAGGGTATGGCCCAGTTGGTTGAAAAGCTTGATCTACAATGTAGACATATGTTTGTTAAGACCATCCCCTCTATGTGTGCCTGCTGTAGTTGAGTTTTATGCAAACTTCCAATATGATGGCAAGGTGTTAAATAGTTTTATAGGAGAATTTGATATGGAGTTTGATGCTGAAGAGCTTGGGTTGTTACTAAACGTTCCTTCCCTAGGATTTGACAACTATCTGAAAAAGAAGTGGCCGTCTATAGACAATGATATGGACACAAACATTGTAGTTACCAAGAAATTTTTCCAAAAGTTTGAGCTGGATGCTCCCCAAAAGGTGTACAAGAATAACATGACTCCTTTTCACAAATTGCTATTTCACTTTGTGAACTCCTGCATTCTGCAGAGATCTGAGAGGAGGCATGAGGCCACCCTACTTAACATGGCTGTTATGGAACTGCTGGATATAGGTAGAGCGATAAACCTTCCCAGCCTGATGATTTAGCACATGGCAATGGCTGCAGACACCTCCAAGCCTAAGCATTCTATGCCTTATGGCTTCATGCTAACTGAGTTGTTTAACAAGCTCAATATTGCCTTGCCTGAGCTCAAGTTTGGAAATCACAATGGCATTATGGATGCTGTTATAGTCGAGCAGTGTGATTATGAAGAGATCAAGGCTAGAGGGCCGACATGTTCTACCATTTTACCTGGTAGCAGCAGGGCAGCTGAGCTCTCTAAAAGGTCGGAATTGGCTATAGAGGAGAATCCTAAGCTTAGATAAGACAATGATGAGCTGAGAAAGGAAACCAGGCAGCTTAGGGAGGAGCTCAGAAAAGATAGAGAGGTCCATGCCTAATAGATTGCCTCTCTTGTGAAAGCCTTGACCCCTCTTCTTCTCACCCCTGATCCTGGTCGTTTACCCCTTGTCTCCAATCTGTTTTATTAACCCAGTGGTGCACTTTTTGGGTTATTCCAGTTCTGAGTAAGTTGCAGGATGTTTTTGTTTATTTTATTCTAATGTTTTTGTTTAAGGCCCTGGGCTTAATTTGGCACTACTTAATGAACTCTCTTATGTTGTTCACTTGCTTCTCACATAGTTTTTATCATTATCATAGTTTATTTGTCTTAATATTTCTTATGCTTGTGATGTAGCCTCGATGGTCATGAATCTTGCACTAATTGAGCTTGGACTGTCTGAAAGTTTTTTGTTTTTTATGATGCCAAAAGGGGGAAGATACAGTTCGGGGGTACAGTTGGGGGGTGCTTGATGTATTGGGGGGGGGTTGCTTGATGTACTTGCTCTGATGTGGGTCACATTGTGTTGGTGTGTGCTGCTGTTATTGTGATGAGATGATGATTACCTGGTTTATGCGCACAAATTTTGTCATCATCAAAAAGGGGAATTTATTGAGTATTGGAGTTTTGATGATTAAAAAAGTGTGTCCAGAGAATATGTGCTAAGAACGAGGTCCTCAAGGTAGCTGATGAAGTACTCTAAGAACCAGGTCCTCAAGGTCGCTGTTGATGGTTCTTACAAGGCAATAACTTTTTCTCAAAGTTACTCTAGTCCGAGATTGTTGGAAGAAGGCGTTTAATATGATAAAGGCCATTGTCCAAGAAGATATGCTGGCATAAGTGATAGACAAGAGTCAGAAGATTAGTGAAATTTTGGACCTGCACAGGTCCTATCAAATGGGAAGTTGACTATGCATAGAACTCCTACAAGATCGCAGACCCTAGAAAACTTAAATACTTTCCTGATGGACTGAGGAAATCATCTTTTTGCAGGTCAACTATGGAACTACATTTTCAACACTCAAGTTGATTACTAGTCTTAGTGTTCTTCTTGAGTTAGCTGGTGAATGTGTATTAGGAAATCGAGTTGTAATCAAGGTGTCATACATAATTTGTGAGTTGAAGTAACAGTCTGAGTTTGTAAGTTAGAGTAACTTGTAAGTTAAATAGTTGAAGTAAGAGAATTGTGGGTATTAATTTACAGGTCTTGTAACCGATACATCTGGCTTACTTATTTTAGTGAAGTTGAAGTTAAAATCCTACGTGGTAGGTCGTGATTTTTGCATCTTTGAGCCGGGTGATTTTTCTCATAAAAATGATTGTCTTTGTTTTTACTGAGTATTTTGTTTATGCCTAAGGGGTAAGGTAAAGAACCAAGTTCTTTAGTAATTGTAACGACCGTTTGGTCGTTTTGAGCCTTAGGGTTACATTAAGTGGTTCTAGGTGTTGAGTGGCTTCATATTGTGTATTATGATTTATGTGCATGGTTAGATTTGATTTTTGGATGTTGGGGGATGTTTTTGGATGAGTGATTCTCACTTTAGAAGCTTAAGTTAAAAATATTGACCGAGTTTGACTTTTGTGAAAACGACCACAGAATGGTGTTTTAATGGATCTGATAGGTTCATATCATGATTTTGGGCTTGGGCGTATACCTGGAATCAAATTCGGAGGTTCGTAGGTTGATTTGTGTTGTTTTATCGAAAGTTGGTAATTTAAAGGCGAATTTTGATAAGTTTGACCATAGATCTACTTTATGGCTACCGAGATCAGATTTTGGATATTGGACTTAGAATAGGTCCTCTTTGTCATTTGAAACTTGTCCGCAAAGTTGGCATCATCCCGAGTTGATTTGATAGGAATCGGATGCACGGTTGTGTTTTTAGAAGTTCTTGAGTTTCATGTTGATTTCATTTGTTTTGGAGGTCCAATTCATGATTTCCGATGTTATTTTGATGGTTTGATCGAGCGAGCGAGTTCATGTTATGTTTTTAGACTTGTATTGATGTTTGTATTAAAGCCCCGAAGGCTCGGGTAAGTTTCAGAGTATTTGGAAGAATTCTAACATTGCTGGTTTTTGCACAGCTGCCTCAGGTCTCGCAAATGCGAGTCCGAAATTGCATTTACGACATCACAATTGTGAAGGAGGGAATCACATTTGCAATTTAATCTAGAGTCTGTCAGGTTCTCATATGCGAGCAAAAGTTTGCTTTTGCGATAGGGGGCTTGGGCTAGGCAGATTCGCATTTGCGATCAATTTGATTGCTTTTGCGATATGTCCATAGTTCGCATTTGCGACATCAGCAGGACTATGAGGGTTTTGCTTTTGCGATCCATTTTTCTCATTTTCAAACCCCAGGTTGCATTTGTGACACCTGCGACTGGACATAAGAGCTGAGCGACGGGATTTTAGTATCATTTTCATATCTTTAAACCCTATACTGGGTATGAGGAAATTTTGAAGAGGGATTTTCATATATAATCATTAGGTAAGTGATTTTGATCAATTTTCAACTATTTTACATGATTATATATGAGATTAACATCAAATTTGTGAGAATCAAAGTGAAATTTGAAGAGATTTTGTCTAAGTTTTGAAAAATGAGAATTTGAGTTTTGAGAGTCGATTTGGACTCGAAATTTAAAACTAAACACATAATATAGATTCGTAGGGTTATGGGTAGTCGGAATTTACCCTTGGACCCTTGTTTTGAACGGGCCAGTCCAGGGTTGATTTTTGTTGACTTTTGAGAAAATGTGCAAAGTGAAAGTACGGGGGGGGGGGGGGGG